>AWOL01S0002524.1:9320-33063 GCA_000715115.1 Nicotiana otophora | reverse complement strand
TTTCATAGACCGTCCATGGGGTTTCATAACACATTGGAAACAAAAGTACAAATACGTACATCTCATAACCTTTCACACCACATATCACCTAATTTGTACTTTCAACCACTTACAACATTATTATTTTATTGGCTCTCTTGGCCATACCTATGATTCTTTATTCATGGCGCAATGGCCGTATTTCATATTCCACACTTTCACTTCTTCCCTTTCATAGATCATCATCATCATAATTATCAACAAGTAGAATATTCCGGAAATCACAACTTTAAATTCATTAGGAATGAAGGCTTTAAACACAATCGATTTCTTTTCAATAAATGGAGTAGAATGATTGGCAATTGAAGTACAAGTTAAAATCATACGCAATTTTTACTCATGAATATGTAAGAACGCAAAACCCATTGAAAATTACTTACAAAGTATAGCATTAGCCTAAACAGGCACATATGGGCATCACTTGAGTTCATAAACTTTTAGCCGATTATATTGTCGAAGTCAATTTTGGAATAGTTGAGTCAAAGCTCATTTCATAATCTTTCTCACATTATTTCATTTCATTGGCACCATTGGTCACAAGTATAACTTTCACTATTGGCACGTTGGCCACACTTTATATTCCCAATTTACTGATTTCACTTCCAACCATCTTTATAGGTTATCATCAATAAGACATTCCCAATCAAGACTTTAGGTACACATATGAGCAATTGAGAGTCTTAAGAATATTGAGATTTTCTCACAGAATTTGGCATACTAGCTTTCATTTGAAATACGATTCAAGCCACCACATTTTAATATGCAACCCATACTTTGAAACTCACGGAAACATTATGGAATTCAATTCCAAGAGAGAAAGTTTAGCCAACATATCTCACTTGAACTTCCTTACACTTTAAATGTTCCGGAATTCTTAGCAACTTCAATCTATTGTAGAAATATAACAAATTGAATCAAAATTAGGAAGATGATCATGGTTCTAGCTCACTTGAGCATTTTATCAAACACTAGGTGTGCATAAGGTAAACACTAGGTGTGCATAAGGTTTCAATGTCCTTTTTATGTAGGATTCCATCATCCCACAACCCAATCTTTACCATTTTTAGCTCAACAATTTTCCTACACCCTTTGATAACTTGCATGTAAAATAAACAACTCTCATACCCAAAAATTATCTTGCTAGTTACCCATTTTCAGAAAATTTCGAAATTAGGGTTTAGGGTGTAGAATCTTACCTCTAGGATGAAACCTAGTGAGCTTCCCTTCTTAATCTTCCAAAACTTGAGCAAGAATTGAAGAAAAATTATTGAATAACACCTTCTCATTCTAGGGCACTCTCTCTCACTCTAAAATATCAGATTATGTCTCAAAAATGGCCCAAAGAGTGTATTTAACGAAATAGGGTCAGGTTTTAAAAACCCAAAAATGGAGCTCCGGAACAAGGTATGCGATCGCATAACCGATATGCGGACCGCATATCGGTCGCATAATTGGTTACAAAATAGCCAAAAGAACTAACTGTGTATGCGGTCACTATGCGGTCCGCATAACTGTTATGCGGTCGCATAATGCACCGCATAACAGTTATGCGGTCGCATAATCGACCGCATGGTTGCTTCCAACTGACCCAATTAACTGTCTCACTCTGCGGCCATTATGTGGTCCGCAGAGTGGTTGTGCGGTCGCATAATGGACCGCAGAAATGCACTATTCCCCCAAAACTTTTCGCATTGTTCAACCCAAAAGGTTCGAGCCGCGGCGAGCTACAATCCTTAAACACGTAAACCTAGTCCGGCACCATGAAACATTATTTTCTTCGCAAATTCTACCGGGCTTTACACTTAAGTACTTCGAAATTTTCCGAGGTGTTACAATTTCAATATTGTTTTTTTGCTTTAGATGAAATATTACAAGGATATACTCCCTCCGTTTCAATTTAGATGAGGTAGTTTGACTCGGCACGGAGTTTAAGAAAAAAAAAAAGACTTTTGAAACTTGTGGTCTTAAAAGCTTAAGGGGTATAAGTTTTGTGGGGCCATGACATTTGTGTGGTTATAAAAGCTTCTCATTCAAGGTAAAATGGGTAAAATGAAGAGTTTAAAGTTGAATTATTTCCAAATTTAGAAATGTGTCATTTATTTTGGAACAGAATAAAAAGGAAAGTACCTCATCTAATTTGAAACACTCATCTAATTTGAAACATAGGGAGTAATAAATATTTCAAGTATGATACAATTTATTTACTGTCGATATTAAAAGAAGATCTTCTAATAATCTTAAGATCTTTCATTGAAAGATATTCAAAATTAAAATAGAGATAACAGTTGATTTTAAACATATAAATTTACAATTCTTTGCATGATCAAGTTTCTAATGATAAGTAAGAGTAAAAATAATTAATAAAAATTTCAAAAAAGCAATGCAAGTAATTAAGATAAAGACTATTTAAAAAGCTAATCACATCAAAACTTCCAAATTGCATAACAAATGATGAAAGTTTTTTAAATTTTTTTAAGCAAGATCTTAAGATAAAATTTTCATGTAATCATGTTAAGTATTTGTATGTAGTTTCCAACCTTTAATTTACATCTACTGTACTTAAATTAAATCAAACAGTATCTCCAGTCAAATGATTTATTGTATGGATAAGAATACACCCAGTAAGTATTAAAAGTAACATTAGCCACGTGGTTATTAAATGTGCCCCATGATTTTCAAAGAGTTGTACAATGGCTATAAGAAATTCGTATTCTTGCTCTGGCAAAATGATAAATAAAGAGTCAGCTGGGACCCACGTCTTAGAAAAGCTTTTGGATATAATGTGGTGATGTATGCTAAGATAAGCAAGGGGCAATTCGGTCTAGTCACTCAAATATCCATATGTCAGCTACAGTAAGATTCCTTTTTTATCCAATCACATTGCTCCATTCACACGAAATTACCAGAACGCCCTTGAGGTGCCAAGCAGGCATGTTGACCTCCTGCTAGCTTATTCCTCCTTATTAGATAGTAATAATAATAATACGAGAGGTTGCCTTTTTTTGGTTGTTGAGAATTTCATGTACTTTTACCTTATATGATACTGATATTTTCGATATTGGAAGTCAGTGCCATTCTTAGAAACCGACACCTTGGCCATGGGCAGATGTAGCTTTGGCTCGGACTTTTTGTGTGTGTGTTAGAAAAGTCACTAAATTAGTGTAAATAATAAATCAAATGGATTGTGGTGGCATTTCGAACTCGATCCTATATTGTTCAAATTCTGAATCTACCTCTGACCTCCCTTGCTGAATGGTGGCAGCATTAGAAGTTGAGAGAGGCATGATGGCAGGTGCTGGATGTGATTGTGAGTCAAAATGTACATGGTAATGCTGCTCGTGTGTGTGGGGTGGGGAGTTCAGATATGGAAAAAAGTTATTGCTATTTGCTACTAGAAACAAGTGGGCAGCAATGGAAATACTAGGAATGACAGTTAAGGAACAAGTGAAAAATATGTCACGTATTGGTAAATAGAGTCTTAGGAAAAACTTTAAATTTAGTGCTTCTTCAACAAATTCTGTACTCAATTAATCATAAACCCATTGTTCATCTTGTTTTGGCCAGATATATCAGAAACTTGCATCAAATATTTTTATGTGTTGTCAGTGACAGCTCCTAAATTGTAATACTACCAAGGATCAGGGCTGGTGCTAGAGTTTTTACTTTTGGGTGGCCAAGCGTTGGTATCGACTAAAAAAGCAAGTCGTTTACAGTGTGCACTGTGAGAAAATTTTCCAGTGCGATTTCTAAGTCTTTGTTTGTGTTGAGTCAAGAGTGGGTTGCTCTAGTGGTGAGCACCCTCCACTCCCAACCAAGAGGTTGTGAGTTCGAGTCACCCCAAGAGCAAGGTGGGAGTTCTTGGAGGGAGTGAGCCGAGGGTCTATCGGAAACAGCCTCTCTACTCTAGGGTAGGGGTAAGGTCTGCGTACAAACTACCCTCCCCAGACCCCACTAATGGGATTATATTGGGTTGTTGTTGTGTTGTTTGTTTGTGTTGAGTTATTTTCTATACAAAGCAGGAAATCTTAATCTGATAGATTAAAATTTTTCGGGTCCTTTAAATTTTGTTTTTAATATACTTGTTTTCGAAAAGCTCTATGGAATATATTGAATTCAACGAAGCTGCCACCAAACTAAAAGTTTGCATACATAATTGTTGAAAATAGAAATATTGCTCCCACAAAAATATGCAAAATTTGTAGAGGGCGAATAATACACTCGGAAGCAGGGTTTTGGGAGAGTGCGGTTTTGAGACTTTTACTACTTTGTCACTACTTATCCCTGCCAAGGCTGCTTTGTTCTTAGATATTATGAATATGAGTGTAGTAAAACATACATCTCTATCAAGAAAGTTTTTCCATTCTAATTTTCTTGGAGAGGCAGACTTGGTTTTGTTAAGAGTATCATTTATTCAGCTTAAGCCATAAGACATTAGTTTCAAGTTTACTGCTATACACAAATATTGAGCTCCCTCAATTCCAGTCTTTGTGACTGTATTTCAATTTGTTCCAAAATGAATGACATGTTTCTAAATAATTTTACATAAACTTTCCATTTTACCCTTAATTACAAGCTTCTGTAGCCACACAAGTGTTTTGGCATGTTTAAAACCACAAGTTTCAAAAGTCTTATAGCCACACAAATGTTATGACATGCTTAAATTATTTGGATAAATTTGTGAAAGTGAAGTCGTTTGTTAGAACATGTCATATGAAGGCAGAAGTGACATGTTTAAATAAACCCTCTCTATGTCCCGGGGCTTTGGTTCAACGGTGAAGCTAGTACAATGCAGAATATGTAGTAAGGTCACGTCTAGATTCTGAATCCTGGCGCAGGATGTGTGGTAAGCTACTTCAAGAGTTCGAAACCTGGGTGGCGAACCAAGCATGGTGTTTATGTAGAGAAGAGTGTAAAGGAGGTCCCTTTATCCGGGGAGTTCCGAAGCTAAAAATAGTGGATTTTTCTGTTATAAAGACAATTTAAATAAGTCCTCTCTCTTCTCTGCACTTTTTTTGATATCTGGAGATGATTCAGATAGACCAACAAGGAAAGAGAGTCTAATAAATTGAAAGAAAGACGAGGTATTTGTATGCTGCAATCTCCATAGTAAATGCTATGCAAGATAACTGAAAAGGTACTTTAAACTAGAACATACTGCTTAAGGTTTTGGTTTATTGCTTCCATAGTCCTAATTAATGCGGACACTGTTTATAACGAGTCATGAGAAGGGGATGTGAGTGGTGGAGATAGCACTTTTGTGCTTTCTGGCATGGATTTGAGAATAAGGGCTTACCTTAAATGGTTGACAGTAATATTCAATAAAGTTATGCATTCACTGAAAGTTGAGCACGGACCCCCCTCCTCCCTTATCTCTTATCTAGTTATGAGGGATAAATGCAGAGTTGATGGTTCATCCTTAGTGACCGAAATACCTTATTCAATTCAATCTATTCCCATTGTTCTCTTTTTTCTCCTTGTTTTTTTTTTTTTTTTTTTGGGTTGTGTTGGAGGGGGATGGGTGAGTAGGTTGCTGGAGCCACTTGGAAGAGCCTAGTAAATATAAGGAAAAAATCTTTTTTTTTTGTACTGTTTCATAATATAAATATTGTTAAGAACTTGGCGACTCCTAAACTCAAAAATGGCCCGAAATGCCCATTCTGAGCTCGCTTTATGCTCTGAAACTTGACGATTTGGTTAAGGTTTGGGGTGGCATTATTGATAAGAATATCCGTTGAGACATCTGTGATAGTATTTGTTTGAAGGCTTTGAAACTAACCTGTCTTACTGTACATTTTGCCTTGCAGGTGATTTTCAATCTGTTGCTGTGTTATTCGTTGCATGAAGCAAGTACCTGACTTTACCCTTTTGTAACTTAGTCTTCCGTTCAGCAAGTTCGCTTGCTACTTGACTTCACAGATTCTATTTGTTTGCTGTGATTGAAGAATTTGTGATTCTGATTATGATGAAATCCTGGATGTGCTATTTAGCATTCTGATATGCATAGTCATCTAAAACCTAGAAGTACTTGAGGCATGCAGTTGTTTTGTATAGTTCATGTCTTGTAACTTTAACCCATCATGTCCGCTTTTCCATTACCCTTTGTGCTGATGAACTTATCAGCATACCAAGTTATTTTTCATCTCCAATGCAGCATCAATCAATTTAAACTGAAATATGTATGCAGCGGTCCAAAAGTTCAGCGAGCTGGGGTATTCATTATTTGGACTTAACTGGAAAAGCTCACTGAGCCAATATCGTCAATTATTTTGGGTTTCTTTTTATCATATTTGGTTTGAGTTTTCAAAAAGTTTCAGCTGTCCGTTTTGGTTTTGATTTTGGTTCTTTTGAGGAAATTGGAAAAGTTAAAAACGAAAAGAAAAGAGTTCCTGTAATTTAAGGTGTATAAATAGTGTTAGCTTCTTTACTTCTTTTGGTGGAGGCTAAAGGCGTTTCAGACGTTTGTCATAATACTCCGATTGTGATTTTGTGGAGATTTTAACAACACACCAAAGGGAACGTAACAATCTAGGCAAACTTTGGTTTTATCCTGAGCCTTGATAGTGTCAATTTAAACTGAACAATGAGTTCGGTGACCAACTAAATCAGAGTTTAAATCGACAGGGCCATAGTATATGCAGCTTTACTTAAATAGAGTCCACGATAAGAGGTAAGAAGTTAGAACGAGTGTATATAACTAGTTCTCGTAAATTAGACAATTACAATGCACAGCACAAAAGAGAAGCGGTACAAGTATGTCTGCTTCTGATTCAGTATCTTTCTTCACACCTGGAAAATTATGTCAGTAGTAGCCAGCAAAGAAATCAGCTACTGTTAGTTCTTTGGAAAGCCAACTGGGATGGTTCGATTTATTTTTCTTTCTTCTACTTTAAAAGGTTATAGGTCCTAAACAATTTTTTGATATCACACATTATCCATTATGTGCGTCGTTACAGTTGCTAGAGGATAGAGTAAAAATTACTTTTTGCTGGAGAAACTCAATATATCAAATACCAATAGTAGCATAAAGAACAGAACAGTGAGAACAATTTTTACTTCTTAAAGCGGATACGGAATACAAGATGAAAAATAAAAATAAAAAATAATTGGTTGAATGATTGTGGATCCTGTGGCTGATTGTACTGTTTCTGCCCTCTTTAATCACTGAAATCAATCTGAAAAGCATCTTTCATTCAGATGTCCGGTCTATGCTGCTCAAATTGCTCAGAAATCATAAAACTCATTAGGGCCGCGTTATTCACTCCGTGATTAACGACCACACTCATATTTTTACTCTCAAACTACCCCGTAGCATGCTTTTCACCCCCCTTTAAGAAGACAATGTGCTTTTTAATTAAATTTTTATTACTTAATTAATAAGTAAATGTTTCATTTGATTTTCTAACTATTTAAGTTTTAAAAAAATTGTTTGAGTTAAACTATTTGATTTGATGCAAATAATTTCGACCACGCCTATACTTTCTGCAGTTGCCCTAATTTGGACCACCATGACTGACAATTCCAACTGCGTGATATGACAAAAATATTATGCTATTCTAGAAGTTGCATATTGGTCTCTGCTTATTTCTTGGTCAGAACTATAGTAGTACAATATAGGCAAGTGAAAAAGAACTATTGCAATTTGTTTTCTTATTTTAATATTTATCTATACGAGTAAAATGAGGCGATATCAAAATTCAAAAGGACTTTCATGGCAGTGGAATATCTTTTTTCTTTTGTATGATTATGTAAACAAAGTTTACAGCTTTGCATCTCGGGAAGAAGAGCCTATTACTCACATCTATTTTGATTTACAATGTCTATAAGTTAACAATGGCAGGGCATGTTTCTTTAAGGCAGTGGAAAGAACTGTATTGGTAAAATTCGGCTCTGACACGCGGACAGATAGCATGATGACACAATATTGCTTGAAATAGATTTTATCCCTGGTACCATATAGTAGCGGAACATTGACCCCGCAAAAAGTGTATATGAACCGATGACTCCTCCCCGGGAAGATGAGGGTTGTGTCCCGGTGAAGTACCCAAAAGATGGTTCCGGAGATTCATCAATAAAGTAATAGCTCGAGATTTGACATGGTCCTCAACCATCCCCCGAAATATTAGGGATCCACTTATATCCTCCATGCCAGATACTTCTCCCACAACCGACGAGTATCTCGGCAGTTGTTAACCACTTAGAGCAATATGCAAAAGTGGGATGAGCATGTGAACGTTAGACTTAGGCTATAAATACCCTCACTCCTCTATACTCATATTCCATTGAGTTTTCTCTCAACTCACTCGTTATTCAGAGCTGTTGTATTTTGGTCAAGCTAGGCAATCAACCTCTCTTTACTTTGTAACCATTGTGGCTCATAATGAAGCTCAATAAGATCATTCTTACTTTTGCTTATTTATTTTCATTGCTTTATTTACAACTTTTTAGCCTATTTCTACTATCCATTCGACTAAGCTTTGATTCGAACCGATTGCTAGTGACCTCCTTAAAAATAAAGTGAATTGTTTATTTCTGATATTATTTTTGGGTTAAACAGTTTGGCGCCCACCGTGGCCCTTAGAAATTGAGCGTTTAACTCAAAGTTATGGTTGTTTTTCTTATTGCAGGGCTCGCCTCTCACTTATTTGTGAATTTCCTTTCCATTTTGTAACTTAGAATGACCGGAAAGAACATCTAGCCGGCTGATCAAAGCAAGGCTTCACATCTAATGACCCGACCGGCCGTTTTGAGCTTTAGCATTCCATTCGGCGGTTTGAGACTATTCATATTATGTATTATGACTTGTGTCTATGGTTGATTTCGATTTTTGAGTGGTTCGAGATTGATTTGGAAGAATGATTCTTGTTTTAGAAGCATTAAGTTGGAAGAGTTGACTAAGTTTTGACTTTTGGGTAAACGGGCTCGGAATCGTATTTTGATTGTTCCGATAGGTTCGTATGATGATTTTGGACTTGTACGTATGTTCGGATTTGGTTTCGGAGGTTCCTAGAAGAATTCGATACTATTTGTCGAAAATTGACAATTTGAAAAACTTAAGAGTTCATAAGTTTGACCAAGAGTTGACTTTAATGTTATTGGATCCAATTGGTGTTCCGAGACTTTGGATATGTCTATATAGTTGAATTGAACTTGTATGCAAAGTTTGAAAGTAATCTGAAGTGTTTAAGTGTGATTCGGACACTCTTTTGAAAGAATGAAGCTTTAATAGCTTAAGAGAAATTCTATTTGGTTTGAGCCTCGATTCCTTGTTGTGATGTTCCCGTGGGGTTTTTGAGGGTTTAGATAAGTTTGGATGATGTATTTGTACTTGTTGGTAAGATAGGATGGGGTCCCGAGGGGCTCGATTATATTTTAGATCATTGGTTGAAAACCTAGTTAAGTTGTGGATTTGAAGTTTGACCATGGTCAATATCGGGTCAAGATGACCTCTTTTCGGTATTTTGAGTGCGCGAGCAGGATTGTAGCATATTTTATGATTGAAATGTATATATGGTTTGTGTTCTGGAGGTTCCGAATGAGTTTTGGATGCTAAAACGAAGATTTTCTTATTGCTGATTTTTTATGGTGTAAGTAATTACGAAAATGCCATTTGTGTCCCTGAAATTTTCAGATTTCTTTTAAAATTTTAAAATATCATATCTCCCTCATTTTAAGGCCAAATCGGGTGATTCAAGAGGCTATCCTGGGTGTGATCTCGCAAGGATCATGTGGGCTTATCAAACATGAGCTTCGTGATCATCTAGTTCTTGATTCGAGCTGGGACAACTCCTGTATTTATTTTTTCTTTTATGGAATTTATTTACTTTTTCTCACAAGGGTTTGGAGCTCGGTTTTGGGCGATTTTGGAAGAAATTTTTACTACTTGAATTGTGCTAAGTATTTTTGACTCAAATTTATAATTATTTCATAATTCCAACCTCAATTGTAGTGCTTGATTAATGATTTGAATTGCATAAATTTGGAATTTTAGTAAAAACTTATTAAAATATAAATGGATGGTTTGAAGGCCGATTTGAGGTCGGAATTGAATGATTATGGTATGGTTAGACTCGTATCGAAATGAGTCTTCGGAATTTGTGAGTTTTGTCGGGTTTCGAGCGAAGCCAGGGTTGACTTGTTGATTTTAGTTAAAGATCGAATCTTTATTATCCAAAATTATTTTCTATGGCTTTTATTTATGATATTAAGTTATTTGGGCTAGATTCGAGCCGTTTGGAAGTGAATTTGTGCGGGAAGGGCTTATTAGTAGATTTATTTAGTTTGTTTGAGGTAAGTATCTTGCCTACCTTTGTGTGGGGGAACTACCTCTTAGGATTTGGGTTTAATTGTACTATTTGAGTTATGTGAAAGATGTGTATACAAGGTGACAAGTGTGTACATGGGCTTATATGTGAAAAATTGACCGGTTTAGACTCTTAGGTCACTTATAGGCATTTAATTAAAGTTGCTATTATTTGTCCTATCTTTCATTGTCAAGTTTATTCTTACATGCCTTAGCTAAAGTTACTATTACATGTTCTATTTTTCATTTGTCGAGGTTACTCTTATATGCATTTAGTGGTAGTTGTTATTACATGCTATTTCACCCATTGTTGAGTTATTCTCATGCATTTATTTGTAGTTGCTAGTTCGTGCTATCTCTTTTCTTGTCAAGTCTAAGTTATGTATTTGATTTGAAGTTGCTATTTCATGTAAATATCTTCATTGTTGAGTTATTGAAGTTGTATTTGTTGAAAGCTATTAACCCGGTTGTGGTTGAAATTGTTGGTTATTGGAATAGGTGGGATTTTGGCTCGTGACAAATTAGTATCAGAGCTCCAGGTTCATAGGTGCTACGAGTCATAAGCAAATTTAGTACAGTCTTGCGGATCGGTACGGAGACGTCTGTACTTATCTTCGAGAGGCTACAGAACTATTAGGAAATTCCACTTCTTTCATTCATTATCATGCAACATTGATTCAGCTTGAAGCACATATCTTACATTCCCTTACATCCACTCGTATACAATATTGCGCACTCGGTATCAGCTATGCACCGATGGTTTGTGATGCTATGTATAGGCTACGAGGAGGCCATGGATGCTTGATCATTATCTCGAGAAGTTGTCCAAACTGATGATGCAGACGTATTGATAGATCTTCAGTTGTTCAAGTGTGGGATGCAACGGGTTCTTATATCTGGTTGGTGAGTACGAGCTTGGGAAGATTTAATTGGTTGCCTAGTCATCATGATCATGGTAAGGTCATGAGTTGCCTAGTCTTCATGATCATGGTAAGGTCATGAGAGGATGTTGATTTGAGGATAGTTGGTAGTATTAGAGACTATGTGTTTTGTATGGGACTTCTATTCAATGAAAGATACATGTTGTCATTCAAGGCACTTGAGGAAGTGGGCTTGATTGTCACGAGGATGGACATGCGCTTAGTAGATGATGTGAGGTATCTTATGATTGGTGCTGTATGAGCTTATGAAGGTTGGTATTGTGAATCATCGGATGTTATTCCCTATGGCTTCGCGCCAAGTGGGGGATTCTACTATCGACAATCAGATTGTATGGTCATGTGTTATATCGGTTTTGGTCTAAGGTATATATGTGGTATTGAAGGGTTTCCCGGAATTGTATATGGTTAAGATCTGAGATTTTCATGGATAGTACTGGGACTTGCGGTATTTCTGTAGCATTATTAATTCTAAATTTCAGTATCAGAGAGGTTAGAGAAATAACTTCAGATTCACAAACACGTCTCTTCAGAGTGGGTATCTTGGTTGTGGCATTATGGGGTGCTTCAAAGGAAATGCGACGGTTATGGGCTTTCGAACGACGTGGCTCGTGCTAGGATCTCCTTCAGTAAGATTTGGTTTAGGATCATTGCGTACCGACAAAGAGAAGTGTTAACTTGAAGACAAGTCGAGGAGGATTCAAAGAAATGGGTCAGCTTTGTGGTGTTGGGTTAGCATAGTAATAAAGGTAATTAGTTCCTTTGGTGCGGTGATGCTTTAATGGTGTTTTGTGGCAATACTCATGGGTTCAGCGGCCTGCGTGACTTGGTTGAGTTGGGGAAAATTCAGCTCTGATAGATTAGTTGCGTGCAGACGAGTTTCAAAGAGTTCTTGATGGTGTCAGCCACGACTTAAGCCAGATGGCTGCTACTACCATAAGGAATATGTTGCACATTATGATTTTTCTCCTGGATGGGGTCACAAGTTCTAGATAGCAGAAACGATTTTATATTCTTAGAAGGATGCTATCATTTTTTGATACCACCTGAGGAGGGTGCACACATCAGAAGGCGCACTGTGTTTCGACTTGTGGATGCCTGACTGGTATTATGAGAATCGCCTGGTTGATCAACTGCTGATGTTCAGATTTTGCTATGTGGTATAAAGGAATTATGGAAGCATTTCTCATGGACTGGTTATGTATGATGAATGTGCTAGTCATTTGAGTAGTGTAGTAGGGATCAGATACGGAGATTATGGTATTCTAAGGATCTGAAGACTAAGAATATTCTCAGAGGCAGCTTATTCCATAGTTGTGGACGGTGAAGGTATTCTAAGAGGTTTGTGACTGATGGTTTGTGCTATAGATATATTATTGTGGGCTTTTTGGAGGCTATCTACCTATTTCAGAAGGATCAGAATTGATTTGGAGGCCACTGGTAGGCCTAATGAGAATGTGTATTCTACATCGAGTCGGATTTGTTTCCTCATCACACCTAATGTTAATGGTGGTGTCATCGATTAGAGTTGATCTTATTTGTTTTCTGATGTGTTCCATGTGTTACTCTCCTATGCTACCGTGAGTTGTGAGACTGTTGACTATTTGCACATATGATGCAGTACTGTTTGGGCATTGCAGCGAAATTGAAGAGAGGTGGCTCTTGGGGTGTTGCTTGGTTGACTGCGCCTTGATTATGGTCTTCTATTTGTGATAATGGTGATATCTGTTTCTCCATGGTTATGGTCATGCACTTTGCATGTTTGTTGTTGATATGTATACGATTGTTGATTGTGAGCCTCATGGCTCGATGTATACCATGTGGAGCAGTGTCTAGATTTGGTCACGCATCGCAGCGGGGTTATGTTGGTATATGATCCTTGAGCGAATCTAGTATGTTTATTTCTCCTTGTGTAATGGATTCATAGCATTGCGTCTGGTGATGGTATCTGTTGAGCTGGCGAGGCGGTT
The DNA here is from genome assembly GCA_000715115.1 of Nicotiana otophora. NCBI lineage: Eukaryota > Viridiplantae > Streptophyta > Magnoliopsida > Solanales > Solanaceae > Nicotiana > Nicotiana otophora. Next base: position 19,816 of record AWOL01S0002524.1, on the reverse strand, counting down.
CTTTCATTTCATTCTCTTTCCATCGTTGGGTATATCTGAGCTATTGTTCGTTAGTGCACGAATTGCATGGTATATGACTCTAAATAGGATTGGTGTGCCATATTGGTAGAGCAGCTTGTACTGGATGGGGTGAGGTTATTTGACATGGAATGAGTATTATCGGACTTGATTAAGGTATGTTGGAAGGATAATGTCACTAGTCAGCATAGATTTCGGCAAAAGGTTCTTGTCAGGCAAGGGAGCTCCACGACTTGTTGATCTAATGAGTGGTTATGAGTTTATGCGTGTTTCCTCCATCATTGTCAATGTACAAAGGTTTAGAATAAGGTTTTATTTAATATGAGGTTTGTTTCCGGTACCCGACTTGTCATTGAGAAGCTATTGTGGTCGGAAGCTACCGCTATGAGTATCATAGTTATGTGGTATATCATGTGATTACATTCTGGGTTATGACTACGGCTTGATTTGGATTGTTCATACTTACAAAGTGCATAGATATGAGAATTGAGACTTGTAATGGACTCCAGATATTGGAAATTTGACTCTAAGGTTTATGGGCTAAGGTTGCAGTAAGGATCTTCAGCTAGGTTGTGTTGTCGGACTTATATAGGTTGAGGTGATGTGGTATCACTCATGGGTATGTGTATGGCAAGTTTACACAACGGTTTGATGGCTTTGGAATGACTTTTGGTACGTTCGAGGACAAACGTATGTTTAAGTGGGGGAGAATGTAACGACTCGACCGGTCGTTTTGCGCTTTAATGTTCCATTAGGTGGTTTGAGACTTTGAATAGCTTCATATTATGTATTATGACTTTGCGCTTTAAGTTGGAAGAGTTGACCAAGGTTTGACTTTTAGGTAAATGGACTCGAAATCGGATTTTGATTTTTCCGATAGGTTTGTATGATGAGTTTGGACTTGTACGTATGTTTGAATTTGGTTTCGGAGGTTCTTCGAAGAATTCAACACTATTTGTCGTCCACCCCCCGCTAAGAAATTTTCTTTGAGTGCAGGGTTAACAAGGAGTAAGGAAGCACTAAGACCATACCGGGGCAAATGACAGACTCGCCACTTGCCTAAGATTATCCCTCTTTTTCCTTTACTCAAACTTTTCTGTTACAACTAAAGCTAACTTTTGAATCCTTTGCAGGTACCTTGGAATCAGACAGCTGGTACGGAAAACTAGTACATAGCAAATCGTCTGCTCACCTAATCGGAGCATCTTGTACAAAATGAACCGTCGACTTCACCAACTGAAGTCCTGTATATAACAAACCATCAGCTCAATCAGTCAGAGCACACTGTACAAATCGAACGTCGGCTTCGCCAATCGGAGTCTTGTATATAGCAAACTGCAAACTTCGCCAACGATGAAATTCGCATCACCACTCCATCACAACGCATGCTAGGATAGACAGTCACAAACCTCGTCACCGATGTTCTGCCAATCGATGGACGCAACTTAGCTTCGCTGTCAAGAGTATCTCTTAGGCATGCTTTTATTTCATTTGTTATTACTTTGAATGTTTTAACGTTTTGCTCATGCAGCTTCAGGCATGATTATGTTTTTAGTCAATCACTCCCAAACGGATATTACTTTACATTTCAGTGCAAAATTCTCCCAACAAGTGGAGATGCACTCTTCAAATCAAGCTCTCCCATGTATTTCATTTGTTTTGCAGGAACGAACACCGCCGCGTGGAACTTTTTCTTAGCAGTAGGCCGAACGACAAACATTATGGGGACAACCAACCTATTAGCGGGTCTAAGATCTAAGCTCAAGATGATCAGTGAAACTCAAAACTTTCAAATCCTTCAAATCAAGCCGCAAAATTCAAGCTATCATGAATGTCCAATCTTCCGTCTTACCGTATCGTCACAATACAATACTGGGGCAATTCCTGCGAATGTCGTTTCCCCAAAGTCTCTACTCCAGAACTATATAAGGTCTGATCCTCGTTAAGCCTGAGGTATGTAAGCAGTTCAAAGCCAGAATTCAGCCCCAATATTCCCAAACTTTTTTAGATTCTTCCTCAACTCAATTCTGCAATTCACCATCCCCATCTCCTGCACTACTTGCCTAAAAGTTGGGACAAAATTGGCTTTGGTTAAATTTCTTTGCCCGAAAACTCTTTCGTCGTCTCCGGTCAAAGAGGGGCAGCTGTTGACGGCCCATTTTGACACTCCTCTTTTAAATTAATTTATTTATACTTAATAATTTACAACAAATATTTTAAAATTGTTTTCTAGTAACAAATACCTATTCTTGCAAATTAATTCAAGTGATGGTTTTGAAATTAATCGCGTAGTATTAATATTATGTAATTACAAATATATCTACTATTTTTAAGATTATTAAAATAATATTTTTACATACATTACGTAGGTTCTATAATTAATTTAGTAAATTACTCTTTAATTTCTAGCTAATTAGATTATTATGTGAAAATTCTAAATTAGCGTTACCATGCAGAAAATAAAGCATTTCCATAAATAATCAATTTAAAATAATTAGTAGTATATAATAATTATGATTTTTACCACATTTATTGAATACTATTAAGTGTATTTAAATTAAATTCAAAAGGGATTAAAAGACCAAAAGGCCACAATTGCAATTCTTGAATCAAAGGTAAAATGACCATTTTTAAAATTAATCTTGGCCCAATTGGCAGGCCCAGTACGAAAATACACCCAACCCAAACACCCATCTCTTTCCACCATGGCAATCCAAGTAACTCTATTTTCACCAATCAACGCTTGCCACGTCACCCGTCTCCCACCCTCACATAAAAAATACAAATGATCTGAGCCATTGATCCAAACCATCGACGGCCCATGATTATTCCCATTTTTCTCTTTTAATTCTAACCCGTTACCAGATATTATCTCCACCGTTGGATCACATAAATCCAACAGTTCCCGAATTTTCCCAAACTAATTTCTTTAAAAACACAAAGCCCCGATTTATCAGGGCCGTTGATCAAATGATCAAACGCCCCATATTCCATCTTGCAAACATAACCCCCAGAGACTAGCCCAATCCCCTAACCCTAAATCATTTCCCCTCTGACCTTGCCGCCTCTCTTTCCCCTTCATCTCTCTTTTCTCTCAACCTCACAAACCAAATCAATCACCAGACCTTGCACAAATTCGTGCAAGGTCAAAAATCGATCAGAGATTCATCTCCTTTGTCTTTTGAATATGCAAATCTCGCCGGTTTCTTCCCCATTTCATCGATCAAATTCAAACGCCTAAAATATGGAACCCTAAGCTTAAACGTGAAACTTCAAATCCTCATATACTCCGTCAAATCGGAGCATGCATGGAACTTTCTTTAGAGATTCATCATGAAATTCTATACCCAAAGGTCAAACGCAGTGACCTCTGGGTTTTAGGGTTTGTCCATTGGTTCAAGGCCTTCAACAATTGATTTCCCCTCTCAAGTAAACTCAACACTGAATTCCCCTCAGTTTTCGAGATTTTCTCACTTGATTTGCTATCATCATCTACTATGCGTCACTCTCCACTACTGATTTTGAATTTGTGAAGCCCTAGAGCCTTAAATAGAACTATAAAAGGGGCCTTTAATGTTCTCACCAAACACACACAGACACAAATACTACGACCTAACACTGATATCATCTAAGAGAAACTTTGAGTTCAAAAAGTCTAGAGTTCCTTACTGCTCTTTTCTCTTCATTTTTTGAGGACTGTCGCTGATTCGAACTTGGAGTTCTCGGGGTCTTAAGCAACTGAGAGAGCCTTCGTTTGGTCTGCTTCCCTCAAAAAGGTTAGCACATCTATCATATCTCTATTTTATTTATCTCTTTTGAATGCTATAAATGTGTTAGTTATCTTCAGAGAATTACAGTTGTTTATGGTGCTTGTATGGAAACGTTTATGTTTTGATGAGTTTAATGTATGCTCGTGATTATTTGTCCTGCCTCTCAAGTCTTTAATTGATGATTGATCAAGTCATTAAGTGATTCTTGATGATGTTTTGTTTCTGAGTTCCAACAATCTTTGTGTTTAAGCTATAATGTGCTTTGAATGGTTGTTCATACTTACCTAAGCTTCACAACCTTTCGTTGATGATCCTGTAGTGACCTTTACTTTTATTTGTTGCTTCTCTATTAGTTTTGTGGTTATTTTTACTGTCTGATAACCATGACTAAGATGAATCTGAAGGTCCTTAAGTTCACACCATCTAACTTAAGCATGAAATCTAAGTATTTTATATATTTTTCTTCTCTATACTTGTGTTTGTTAAATTATGAAAGTAACTTCTCAGTTGTCACTATGACATTTTTATGATCTCATCTGGTTATTGTTGCATCTGTTGACTTAGTTTTGTTTGGGATTGAACGTTCTCCATTTCACGAATGCCAATGGCTCTACTGTATATCTTCTGTTGAGATCAAGTTATCTTTCCTTCATGAAACAATCATGTTCATATTTACTTTTTTCTTTATTATAAATGACTAATAATTTATTGTTAAGTTGAACTTGGTTGTCTCTTGATTAGTTAACATCTTCAGTTGCATATTCAATTCAAAGCCTGCTTGGTATAATACCTCCCTGTCTCTAATATTTTAAGTTATTATTGGTCTTTAAAAAGCTGACATGTATTTTATTTTTAAGATTATCATTTCTTAAAAATAGGACTTAGTTACTCTATTATAATCACATAATAGTTTTTTAACACAGAAGCATGACCACCTCATACTTAGATGCTAAACCAGACATATATTTAAGTTAAACTTGTTTCAATGCAATACTTCCATTTATCTGTAACTCCCTCTCTTCATGACATGTTTAACTTGATCTTGAATGTGCAAAGCTCCCCTGTCTATATGAATTCATAACTTCACTTGAAGTATTCATGTAACTAACTGAATACTGTATGTTCTTATTTGATTCCTGATTTCATGCTTTATCCAGAAACACCCCAGTCCTTCCCCTGTTATTGATTTGAAACTAGATCTGATCCTTAAATCTTATTAGATCCTTTGTTGATACTGTCTGAGCATGATGACCTATTATGGGAAAATGGTGTTAAGGATATAACTCTATTGAGCCCTTAAGGTCCATGTTCAAATCTGTGAATTTGTAGTCATGTTGAGAGTCTAATCCGGTTCCTGATACCTTTGATAACTCCTGTAAAAATGTTTAGCCATGACTGCTTTATTTGAATCTTCATTGATTACCTTTAAAGTGTAAAGTAGTATTATCAACCCATGTATGTGCTAGTGGTAAACCAATCACTTTACAGTTGGTTTGCCAGAGACATGAACATTTGTATCTGTTGTGTTGTTGCATATATGACCTTGTATAAATTGACTTTCCTTTTGAGTGTGCTCTTCTCTAGTGTTCAGACCTTTACAACATGCTTGTGATATTTCTGCTCATTTCTTGTGTACATTCGAAAGTCAGATCCTTAATTGCAACTGATATGTATTTTGTTTGGTATCAAATGTAGATTATATATTCTTATGTTAGGAGGGAAAGTATATTTTGTGGTAGGTAATGCTATAACACTTAGTTTACATTGAAAGGGCCTCAATGGAATTTAAACCTATAAGGAAAATATGTTGTTAGTATTTAAGGGTATTTGGGAGTGGAGTTTAACTCTAGATTGGGCTACCTTCCCCGGCACAAGCATTGCCCTTGTGCCTTGAGTCTCTTGGGAACTTTGAAGTGTCGAGGGATTCAAAAGGGGCATCGACCTTGAGTAGAATTTCCTCCTTAGCCCTTAATTCATTGACACATTTAGTTCTTTAGGGGTTTAATGTTTAATAACAATGAAAGGTTTTCAATGTAAATTATTTGCGGAGTATAACTACCACATTAATATAATTTCCCACAGTATTCGAATATTGATAAATTTCTTGTTCCAGTTGTTTGTCTATTTATATATATATTTCATACATGTTTGAATATGCTGAGAATGTGGAATATATATCTAATGACCTTCTTTATTTGTTTGGGCATGTACATATTTGGGCCTGCTGAGTTCATAAGGAACTCAGGCCCAAACCAGCCTTGTTGCATTTCCTGGAGGGTCCAGTCAGCTATCGCCGCATCTTTCAATTGCTGGGCCTACCTTCTTGAGGCCCAACCATCAGAGTCCAATTTTCTTTTCCCTCATTTCCTTCGTTATTAGTTATTGCTTTCCTTAGCTGAGTTTACTATTTGTTTTACTTTCGCCTACTGTCTTTGTCGTTCTATCATATTTCATTATCATGTATTTAACACTCATATATTAGAACATGTACCTTACCTTTATGCTTTAATATCACCTGAAACATAGGCAAACTTTAACTAATATAGGATTTAAAGAGAATTAGTTAGTAATTTATCTTCACTCTACTAATTATAATTTATTTATCTTGTTCACTCACCTCTTTTAAAAGATTTCTTTTAAAGCCCAAAATTTAATCAAAGAAACAACAACCGCATTTTTCAAAAAGGAAATCAGAAAGAATCGCTAGTTTATTAATAAGGAACGAAATCAGATTTTTAAAAAACAGTATAGTACTGTCACCCCAAATGAATTTTCAAAGATCGCTCCCCTCAGATTTTTAAATCAAGGTACATTTAAAATCACTTTCTTACAAACATATTTTAGAACAATATAAACATCTATTCCCTAAGTTAATTACTTCCATAACTTAATCTCATTATTACAAGCCTTATAAAATATGGATCACAATTAGAACTCTTTTAACCTTCCATAACTCTTTTATATTCTCACATATTTCTTAAGTCTTACATCCCTTATATATACCTTCCCTTTAATATATAAAGTAAGACATGCCCTAGTAGTAATCAACTATAGTGTAAAACAACTGATTCCTTAAATTAGTCTAAGTCCTATGGAGCTACCTTAGGTAGAATTTAAGGGGTGCCTAACACTTTCCCCTTAGAAGAACAAGAACCCTTATCCATAGTCTCACCGGTTCACAAACTTATAAGGAAGATGACTTAGCAATTAAAAATGTACTCTAGTATACCTTTAAATATTAGGTGGCGACTCTCTTTCATCAACAACAGAGAAACCACAAGTTGAATCCTATCTTGACTAGTGCAAAATAGTGTGCTACAACTAGTGGAGTAACTGAATGAGGGACGACCTGAGAAGTCGAAGAGATATCAACAACCCCTTTACCCGTATTACCTTGTGTAACGATAGGATCCAAGTCATCCCCGGAGGAGTAGTTGTCAATATCATCCAAGTCCAGCTCCAACTAAGCAACTCTCCATGCTTATTTGGCCTCTCTTACCTCCTCATCCAGATATAGATCATCGCTATCATGAATCCACATGAGTGTTTTGAGTAGGGATTCCAAAGATATGACATGTTGGTGTCACAACCCAAAATCCCATCAACGGCTGTGATGGCGCCTAACCCGCTTGCTCGGCAAGCCAACACTCAACATCAATAATAAAATCAAATTATTAAGCCATTAATTGATTCATGATAGTAAAAGCAAAATGGAATAAGTCATAACTCAATATCAAAAGTACAAGAATCTTAGACAGGGTCTAAACACGACCACAACTATCTCAGAAACTCCCCCAAAATGGGGTATCACAACATTGTCACGAGCATCTAACAAGAGTATACATAATCTCAAATGATTACGACATTTGTCTGGAAATAAAAATACGTAGACATATATATAAAGGAGTAGGGAAAGGGAACTCCATATGCTGCAGACTGGATCAAGTAAGCAACTCACCACGAAGTCTCCAGATAGAATTCCTAATTTGCTGGGGGAATACCACTAAAACCAGCCTCAGAAACTGCACAAAGTGTGTATAAGTGTAGTATGAGTACAAAAGCACGGCAGTCAGTCTAGCCTTGAAGAAGTAGTGGTGAGGAGTCGACTCCGACACTTACTAACAGCTCAATAAGCATATAAAGTATAAATAGGGCATGAAATAATCAATCGGGTCTGGCAATAGAAACACACTAAAACCAAAATGTAAACATGCTTTTCAAACCAAAGAGATAATACAATATCAATTATCTCAATCTTTCATAATCATAATATGAGTCAGTCAACAGTCATATATATATATATATATATATATATATGTAGCCATTGCACGATTCGAGGCTACCAATGCATGCTCACAGTCCAATACCAAATCTCATCGAGCAATTTCACATATCTGACAGTGACCAAGTGTACAAACTAGCATCAATTTGAGTGCCTGCGCTCAAGGACCCAAAGTAACACGGGTAATCATCTGAATCTAGAGGGATAATACCATATTCAAGAATCATTTCAGCGTGCAACCCGATCCACTAATAGCAATAAAAATATTATAGCGTGCAACCCGATCCACACACATTAGCATTACAATGTGCAATCCGATCCAATCACAATGTCACTAACAATCAATATCCACTATGTTACACCCCCTATTTTCGTACGTAAACGTACGTCGTAAGTCAATTGATGTAAGCTCAAAAATGAGATCATCTTTAAAAGTACATAAAGTAAGTTAATTATGTTATGTTGGAGGTTACAAATATTTAATATCATCAACTGCAAGTACCGAGAGGATTGGAAAGCTTAGAAGCTAAATGGCTTGAAGAAACTAAGTTTCATCGAAAGTCAACAAGTTGGGAATGTTATAACATGTATGTTTGGGGTAAGACTAGGGTGCTCAACATTATAAGGAGGTTATGTTATGATTTAATTTGGTCGTATGATAGTCGTGTGTTATGTTTTAAAGTCAAACGAGTTGTGGAGCAAAAGTTGGCAAAGCTCATCATAAGTTACATTCATATATGTGCTGAATATTAGGTCAAATGTAGTTGAGGTTTTCTCCCAATGTACTTGGAATTACGGGATGATCCACCTACAAGATTAAATATCTACGAGTCTAGTTTCTAACATATTAAACCGTTTGTTGATACAACATTAGAATAGAGAGACACTCACATTTTTGCTAGACTGCGCAGGCATCCCCTATGGGACCCACTTAGGCGGTTGATGATTTTCCAACCTTTAAAGATCGGGTCAAGGATCATTTGGGTTCAATATTTGACCCAAAAAGACCCTATACTCTCCCAAAACACTCTTAAAGTAGTCTCTATAATTTTAGAGTAAAAACCAAAGATACAAAACATGAATATAATGCTAGAAATCCCATGGTGCTTGCTAGATCATAGTTCTTCATCTTGTGGCTATTTTGGAGGATTCTTCAAAGTGAAGTAACCTGAGGTTTCGTGTTGTTCTTGTTGATTAAGGTAAGAATCTATTCCTCCTTCATATATATTAGAGTTTTAAGGCAAACTATAAGTGTTTACATACCAACTTGAACACCAAAAGTTGATTCAAGAAGAGAATACAACACCTATAGAGTTGTGGTGTCATTGAGGATAGTTGTGGGCTGTGTTTGGCTGAAATTTTGTGTTGTTTCTACTGGTTAAGGTGAGTATAATAGCCTGCTACATGTTCTTGAGGTTGTTTGTATGTTGGTTGCATTATTTGAGCAAAATACTACAAGAGGAGACTTGAAATAGTTTGAAATGTTATTGTTTTTAATGGACTGTTTTGGAAAGGCTGTTTCCATGAAGTTTAAATGGTTGGAAACCTTGGAAAATGACTTTATTATGATGTTTGTATTATAAATATATTGTCGACATGTCGAACTTGCTATTGGTACTGTGAATATGAAGATAAAGGACAACATAAAAATGAAAAGTTGTACGTGTTGTTGTTGTTGTTGGATTGTTGGGCTGTTTGAGGGTGAATTAGGAGATGGATAACATGTTAGAAGTCCTCCCATTGCACTTAATATCATGCTGGATATGTAGTTAAGTTAGTGAATGAATGACTTAGGGGTTAAAGGGTTCAAAAGGGATTCAATCCGAGCTTGCCGTTCGTCGTGTTAAATAGTAGTTTCATTGGTGATGTTTTATGCACTTGTTATTGTGTAGCTTAATTTGTGTTGTGGTGCTGAAAGTATATAGGTGAATGTTGTATGGGTTCTTGTTGGTTTATAGACTTGGAAAACCAAGGAAAATAGGGGATATGCTACCCGTTTTAATATACAATAAGCTTGTCGTTCGTTGTATGATAGTTGCATCTTCTGTAGCTTAACGATAGCATTATTATCGTTGCTGTAGATTGAAGTACGACGAGATGAGCTCAACATGATTATTGGACAGATTATGATAAGGTATATTAAAGCTAAACGTTTCCTTCAATTTGGCATGATCCCGTAATTACATGTGTTTGATAACGAGACATAAAGAGAAGTTCGTACTCCTTAATTTATGTACCTTATCCTAGTATCATAAGTTCTAGTATTCGCCCTTATCGGCACTTTATATTCATTTAAGTATTGTCTTCTTCCAGTGAAGAGAGCAGAGAGTCTATATATATATATATATAGTATTATAGTATTTTCACCACCATCGAGCTATAATCGGTGGGCAGGCCCCTATTGGGAAACCTCTGATCAGATGGTA
>AWOL01S0002523.1:0-21570 GCA_000715115.1 Nicotiana otophora | reverse complement strand
AGCTGTGTATAAGAGACAGGAATACAACACCTATAGTGTTGTGGTGTCATTGAGGATAGTTGTGGGCTGTGTTTGGCTGAAATTTCATGTTATTTCTGCTGGTTAAGGTGAGTATAACATCCTACTACATGTGCTTGAAGTAGTTTGTATGTTGTTTTCATTATTTGAGCAAAATACTACAAGAGGAGACTTGAAATAGTTTGAGATGTTATTGTTTTTAATGGATTGTTTTGGAAAGGTTGTTTCCATGAAGTTTAAATGGTTGGAAACTTTGGAAAATGACTTTCTTATGATGTTGTTTTTATAAATATATTGTCTACATGTCTAACTCGCTGCTGGTACTGTGAATATGTGTAAGGAACCGGAAAATTTTTGCTAAGTAATTTAAGGTTTAGGGGTGCTAAGGTAAGCTAATGTATTATATTTTTGGAGTTTTGGGGTTGCACGGTGTGTTGGGGAGTTGAATGTTTTCAATCTTGCGTCACTCAACTTGTAGCGCTCTAGACTGTGCTATATCCCTTGCCTAGCCTGGTCTATAGCTCGCTACAAAGCGTGCCTCGCCTAGTCTATAGCTCGCTATAGAGCGTGCCTAGCCTAGTCTATAGCTCGCTACAGAGAGTGCCTATCCTGGTCTATAGCTCGCTACAGAGCGTGCCTAGCCTGGTCTGTAGCCTGATCCGAAATTTTGGAGTATCCATTCTTCTATTATTATAACCCAACCCTATTTTAATTAAAACCCCTTAGGGCTCATTTTTGAAGGGAATATATGATATTGTTAGAGAGAAGTGAGAGTATTCTAGAGAGAGGAATTAGCTCAAGTGCTTTATTGATCAAGATCTTATCCAAGCCTTGAAATCTAACAAGAAATCCCCCAGGTTCTTCATCTAAGAGGTAAGGTTCCATACCTTAGTTTTCAATTTCGAATTTGGGTGAAAGATGGTTGATTAAGAGTAAGATTCTTGGGTGTTAGAGTACTATTTATACATGCATGTACCAATAAGGTTTGTGGGAAGTTTGTTGAGCTCAAATAAGTAAAGATTGGTTGTGAAATGGAGGAAATCTTGTAGAAGAACCTTGTAGTCAAATTTGCACACCTAGTATTTGATGAAATGCTTAAGTGAGGTGAACCCATGAATATCTTCCTAATTATGGTTTAGTTTTGTTATGTTTCTAAATAGATTGAAGTTGCTAGAATTTCTGGAACATTATAGTAATGTAAGGAAAGCTCAAGAAAGGTATGCTGGCTAAACTTTCTCTCTTGGAATTTAATTCCATGATGTTCCCGTAAGTTCCAAGTATGGTTGTCTCAAGTTTTTATTCTATGTTCTGAGTTGTTCCCAATAAATTCGATTGACCCGAATAAGCAAAGTGATGAGAATTGAGTAATCAAAACTTGTCCCGAATATTCCTATCACATTATGTTACCCTTTAGGAATGCGTTCAAGAATGATATGTGTATTAAAATGCTATGTCTTTGAGTCATATTCCAAATGAAAGGTTATGATGCCAAATTGTGTGAGAAAATTTTAATATTCCTAGACTCTTAGTTGCTCATATGTCTACCTAAATTTTTGATTTGGAAATGTCTTATTGTTGATAATCTATAAAGATGGGTGGAAGTGAAATAAGTGAATTGGGGATATAGAGTGTGGCTAACGTGCCAAGAATTTAAGTTATGATTGTGGCTAGTAGTGCAAATGATTTAAGAGGATATGATAAAGAATATGAAATGAGCCTCGACTCAATTGTTTAAAAATGACTTCGAAAATAGAATTGTCTAAAATCTTTTGTACTCAATTTATGCCCATAAGTGGCTGCTTTAACTAATGCTTTGCTTTATAAATATATCCACTGTGATTCGAGTTCTTACATACTCGTGTATTGAAATTGTACATTGTCATTTATGGGAAAGAGTATTGCAAGAATAAATGGTGTATTGATTGTTTTTTTTATTTTGATGTGTGTTTCTATTGCTGGTTGGTATGTCCCATTCTTTGGGAAGAAACCATATGTGTTTAAAGTTTCCATTACAAATGGATTTAACGTATATAATTTCTGAAATATTCTATATGTTGGTATTTGATGGTGATCTTTGAAACTGAAAGAGGTGAAAGTGTGGAATATCAAATACGACCATCGTGCCAGGAATAAAGAATCTTGTGAATGGCTAAATGAGCCAAGGAAATATTGTCGTTGTGAATGACTGAAAATACTAATGAGAATTTATACAAAGTGAAAGATGTTGAGGTGAGTAAAATTGTATTTATGTTATATTTGTGTGCAAATCAAATCAAAAATATTTTTGGGAGCATCATTAGCAAAATCGAGGAAGGGTAGGTCATAAGGCCCACACCTGAAACTACACGTGCCGATGTAGGGGTGGATTGTGGTTATGGATTGTGATTATTCCCCTTAATTGGGATGAAACTGGTAATAATTATGGATTGAAAAAGTCAACCCACACGGCATATGTGGGAAGACGACCAAGCTGATCGGGTAGAGATCGGACGCCATGTTGCGCACATGGTGGTACTACCCTTGGTAACAACTTTCTTTCGCATCACCTGTCAAACCACATTGTCCGTGGGGAGATGGCCTAGCCGATCGGGCGTGATCGGACTCTGTGCTAACAACGACGGTGGTATATCGGTGCTAATGATCTCCCAACCAACCAAAATTGTATATGAAATTTGTATTTTAAAAATTATTATGTTTTAACTGGACATTTGAATATTGTTGATTGTGACTTGCTGTGTCTATGTATTGACTTTTCTTATATGGGCATTCTATTTTGAAAGAGGACTTTTAGCTATACATACTAGTGCTATTCGACAGTACTAACGTTTCTTTTGCTAGGGGCGCTGCATCTTTAATGGATGCAAGTGGTTCTACAACAGGCGGCATTGATCAGTGATAGCAATACACTATTTTCAGCTGATTTGGTGAGCTCCACTTCATTTTGGGGTCATGTATCTTTTGTTTCTCATATACTGTGTTTTGAGGTATAGCCGTGGCCTTGTTGTTAGCATTCACATATTACTGTTCTATTGTACTTAGAGGCTCCGTAGATAGGTTGTGGGTTGTGGTTGATGTTGGAAATTGAACTAGAAATGTTGGTATTTGGAAATCATATTTTTCATTAATTCTATAAACTCGTAATAGTTTGGAAATTATGAATGAAGCTGCTAATGGAATGAAAAGGAAGTTGTTAATAAAATCTTTTTAGTGTTTGATTAATGGAGTACATCTCCTCTTTATTCATGTATGAGTTTGGATAGAAGGAAATCTAACAGACTTGCTCGGCCGGGTTCTCTCGGTTGAGCGCCGATTGTGCTCCCCGAGTTTGGGGCATGACAATATGAAGATAAAGGACAACATAAAAATAAAAAGTTGTACTTGTTGTTGTTGTTGGATTGTTGGGCAGTTTGAGGGTGAATTAGGAGATGCATATTAGGTTAGAAGTCCTCCCATCGTATTTAATATCATGCTGGATATGTTGTTAAGTTAATGAATTAATGACTTTGGGGTTAAAGGGTTCAAAAGGGATTCAATCCGAGCTTGCCGTTCGTCGTGTTAATTAGTAGTTTCGTTGGTGATGTTTTATGCACTTGTTGTTGTGTAGCTTGATTTGTGTTGTGGTGATGAAAGTATATGGGTGAAGGTTGTATAGGTTCTTGTTGGTTTATGGACTTGGAAAATAAAGGAAAACATGGGAGATGCTGCTCGTTTTAAAATAAAATAAGCTTGCCATTCGTTGTACGATAGTTGCATCTTTCGTAGCTTAACGATAGCATTATTATCGCTGCTGTAGATTGAAGTGCGACGAGATGAGTTCAACATGATTATTGGACATATTGTGATAGGGTATATTAAGGCTAAACCTTTCATTTATTTTGGCATGATCCCGTAACTACATGTGTTTGATAACGAGACATAAAGAGAAGTTTGTACTCCTTAATTTATGTACATTATCCTAGTCTCATAAGTTACAATATTCTCCCTTATCGATAACTTATATTCAGTTAAGTATTGTCTTCTTCCAGTCAAGAGAGAAGATAGTCTATGTATATACAATATTACGATATTTTCACCACCACTGAACTATAATTGGTAGGCAGGCCCCTATTGGGCAACCTGTGATAAGATAGTAAGTTATATACCGTGCCTACTGTGGCCTAGCGCCTATGAGCGAGCCCGGAATGGCCGAGATACAGAGCCTAGTATGGCCGAGCGCCTATGAGCGAGCCTACTACGGTAGAGCAGTTACACGTACCGAGCCTTATAGGGCCGGTCAACTGTTTTACTTACTATATTGAGAGAGTTGAGTCAGTATCAGTAGGTAAGCATATCTTCAGATCATCTTTGACTCCTAGTTACTTTCAGTTATTGTATTATTAGTTTAGTCTCACCTTTCAGTTATTCTATTGCCTTACATACCCGACACATTATTTTGTACTGACATCCTTTTTATTGGGGATGCTGCATTTCATGCTTGCAGGTCCTGATAGACAGCCGGATAGACCTTCCCAGTAGACAGAGCCACATCAGGCTGATTGATAAGCTCCACTCCCCCAGAGTTACCAGGTCTAAATTTTGGAGTCCATTTTATATATACAAATTTGACGGGTAGGTCGAGACCCTGTCCCGACTATGATACAATTTTGTTCACAGTTATAGAGTGGTACGCTCGGACCGAGTATGGCATTAAGTGCCGGCCACGCCTCCTCAGGTTTAGGGCGTGACACACTCACAATGTCCGTGGTGCCAAAATTATCATCTTTACACAATACCCAACTTTCCAACTCATAAATATATTCATGAAGAGAGGCACCAGATCATAACAATAGAATTGCGGATAAAAGTCCATATGGCTAAAAGATGGCTATGGCTAATCATGTAATACAGTTCATCTCTACAATTAAATAAGGAATTTGACGTTCAAAACAATCTTTTCATAATATTTAATGTGAATAGATTAAGCCATGTAATCCCAAAATCATAAATCAATAAGACAAGTATATGACTATGACTTAACAAAGAAGCTCAAATTGGCAAAACATTCATTTAGTCCCTATTCGACAAGTCAAAACCTTAAGTATGCTTCTAAGCCACAATTACGAGTCATCATATAGTCATAGAATTAATGAAACATGACTATTAAGTTCACATAATCCAAACAAGGCATAATCATAAGGCAAACTTTATCGGATACGATCATAACCTAGCTACACATATATGCTCTTCACCATGCATATACATGGATCCTAAATCGAGCAACAAGTAGAAAATAGATCATCTATGGGAAGAATTCCCTCTTAGGATAGACGATACATATCTCTACCTGGTAAGTTATAACTTTTCAAAACAACTTTCCCTCTCAAATCAACCTCCAAATGATTCAAATCTAGTCAGATATAACTCAGTAACCTTAAACAAACCCACATGAATCAATTCTAAATTATAAAGCTTCGATCTTTAATCAAATCCTTGAAAGTCAACAAAAGTTATCCCCAGGTCCACATGGTCAAAATGCAAGTCAAGTGGTAGATCTCGACTACCCATAACTCCACGAGTTCAAATATGTGATTAGATTTCAAAACCAAATCCAAATTGACTCCCACATCCCCAAAATACACTCTCTTAAATTGTAGACAAAATTCCCAAATTTCTATTCAAAATTCCATTATTAAAGTGTATAATTCCATGGGGAAACAATATATATAATCAAAATCTAGTAGAAATCACTTACCCTATTGCCTTGTGTCAAAATCGCTTTGGAAACTCGTCCCTCTCCAAGTCTAGGGTTCAAAATATGAGGGAATAGGCTTAAATCTCGAAATTATAACTTAAAATAGTCTGCCGAGGCATAACCTTCGCGATCGCGACATGCTTTTCGCAATTGTGAAGGCCAAACTTAACCACTCACCTCGACATCTCTTCACGAACGCGGAACATGCCTCGCTAATGCGAAGCTCAGACCCACAGACCTACACGAATGCGAAGCTCAGACCCACAGACCTACGCGAACGCGAGCCCTTTGTCACGATCGTGAAGGATAATCCTCTAGTCTACCTGAAGCGCTCCAAGAACGTGACCCTCTAAGCGCGAATGAAAAGACCACTGCCAACGAGCCTACGCAAACATGATTAATCAATAGCGAACGCGGTGAACAAACACCAAACTACTCAAATTCCTTCTCTGTGATCACGAGACCTGATCCACGATCACGAAGCACACCAGAAACCAGAAAAATCTGCAACACCAAACATGCTCCAGGTGGTCCAAACTCACCCGACCCATCCGGGACCCGGTCCAATCATACCAATAAGTCCATAAACACTAGTCGGACCTATCCAAAGCTTCCAAACATATACGAGATCACCACAACTATGAATCAAAGGTCAAACCACAAGTTCAACTTCTCTTATGTTCCAAAACTTCTAAACTTCCAACCAAGCATCCGATTCATGCCTAACAACTTCGGATCTCAACCAATATTTGCACAAAAGTTCCAATTAACTAAATGAACCTATCCAAGGTCCGGTAATACCAACCAAATTCTGACAACATTAAAGTTAACTCCCGATCAAACCTATGAACTCTCCAAATCTTTAAGTTGCCAACTTCCGGCAAATAGAGCTAAAACCTTCTAGGAAGCTTCAAATCTAAATTCGAACATACGCCCAAGTCCAAAATCACCATATAAACCTATTGAAACTATCAAATCTCAATTCTAAGGTTGTTTACTTAAAAGTCAAGCCTTGAGCCAACTCTAGAAACTTAAACTTCCAAAAATGAGACTAAGGACCCATTTAGCCATAAATTCCCAAAGCATCACGAACCAAATATGTACCCAACAACCTTGCTTTATCAAGCTCCAACCAACCAATCGGAAAACGACATCACCGCTCATATAAAGCCTCATATAGAGCCATTTGGATACTATACTGGTAGCTATTGTTGTATGCAACCTTCACTAATAGTAGAAATTGATCCCACTAGCCTCCGAAATCAATGATATAGGCTCTTAACATATCCTTAAGGATCTGAATGGTCTGCTCGGACTGCCCATCCATCTGAAGGTAAAACGCAATACTCAATTCCACTTGTATGCCAATCTCATGCTGAATGGCACTTTAAAGTGTGATGTAAACCGAGTGCCTCGATCTGATATGATAGAAATAGGTACCCTATGCAAACGGACAATCTCTATGATGTAGATCTGAGCCAACTTCTCTGAAGTGTAAGAAGTCATGACCAGAATGAAATGCGCAGACTTTGTCAGCCTGTCTATAATAACCCAAACAATGTCAAATCTCCTCATAGTCAGTGGCAATCTAACCACAAAGTCTATAGTAATGCGCTCCCACTTCTACTCCGGTATAACCAATATATGAGTCAAACCATCTAGTTTTCAGATGCTCATATTTGGCCTGCTAACAATTCAAACACCATGAAACATGCCCAATAATGTCTTTCTTCATTCTCCGCCACCAATAATGCTGCTTCAAGTCATGATACATCTTCATAGCACCTGGATGAATAGAATACTGTGAACCATGAACCTCCTCAAGAATGAAGTTAGCATAAACTATCATCACCAATAACTACCTCCTTAGCACCACCTCTTAATACTGTATCCTCAAGGACAAGTAAATGGGTATCATCAAACTAACGAGCCTTAATGTGCTCAAACAAGAACGACTGTGCAACCACACACACAAGAACTCTGTTAGGCTGAAATGTCCAACCTCGTGAACCTATTGGCAAAGGCATGAACATCCATAACAAAAGGCCTCTCCACAACTAGAATAAATGCCAAACTCCCCATACTCTCCACGTTCCTACTCAAGGCATCTACTACCATATTAACCTTACCCAAATGATACATAATAGTGATATCATAATCCTTTAACAACTCCAACAACCTCCACTACCTCAAATTCAAATCCTTTTGCTTGAATAGATGATGAAGACTCCAGTGATCAGTGTAAACCTCACAAGACATGCCATACAAGTAATGCCTGCAAATCTTGAGCGCGTGCACAATATCTACTAACTCCAAATCATGTATCAGATAGTTCTTCTCATGGGGCTTCAACTGGAGCGACGTATAGGCAATCACTTTACCATCCTGCATCAACAGACAACCAAGGACAACTCGTAAAGTGTCACAATAAATAGTATACATCCTCGATCATGAGGGCAATACCAAAACTGGAGCTATAGTCAAAGCAATGTTGAGCTTCTCAAAGCTTACCTCATGCTCATCGGACCATCTGAATGGAGCGCCCTTATGAGTCAACTTAGTCAATGGGCTACAATAGATGAGAATCCCTTCATAGAGACAATAGTAGCCAGCCAAACTTAAGAAACTTTAGATCTCTATAGCGCTAGAAGGTTTGGTCCAACCCTAAACTGCCTCAATCTTCTTGGAGTCCACCTTGATCCCATCACTAGACACCACATGGACAAAGAATGCATAATCCAATCAAAAGTCACACTTGAAGAACTTAGCATACAACTTTTTCTCCCTCAAAATCTGAAGCACCTCAAATATTGCTCATGCTCCACATCACTACGGGAATACACCAATATATCATCAATGAATACAATGACAAATGAATCAAAATAAGGTTAGAAGAAATTATTTATCAAATGCATGAAAGCTGCTGGGGCATTAGTCAAACCAAAAGACATCACCAAGAAATCATAATGCCCATAACGAGTCCTTAAAGCCGTCTTAGGGATGTCTGAAGCCCTAATCTTCAACTGGTGACAACTCGATCTCAAATTAATCTTCGAGAACACCTTGACGCCCTAAAGCTGATCAAACAAATTATCAATACGAGGCAATGAATACTTGTTCTTGAAAGTGACCTTGTTCAACTACCTATAATCAATATATATCCTCACAAAACCACACATATTGTTCAACTACTCTTATCCAACAACTCTTGTAATTGCTCCTTCAATTACTTTAACTCAGCCGGAGCCATGCGATATGGTGGAAATAGATATGTGCTGAGTGACCAACACAAAATATATACCATAATCAATATCCCTATCAGATGGCATGCCCCGTAGGTCTGTAGGAAACACATATGGAAACTCCCTCACTATGAGGATGAATCAACAGTAAGAATATCAATACTAACATCTCTCAAAAAGGCAGATATGCCAAATACCCATTTTCAACTATCCATTTAGCCTTAAAAAATGAAATCATCCTACTAGGGGTATGACCAAGCGAACCCCTCTATTCCAACCTTGGCAACCATGGCATAACCAACGTCACGATCTTAGTATGATAATGTAGAATAACATGGTATGGAGATAAATAATTCATACCCAAAATCACCTTAAAGTCACCATATTAAGAAACAAAAGATCAACCTCGGTCTCATAACCCTCAATAGTAATCACACAAGACAGATATACATAATTCACCATAATAGAATCTCCAACAACTAAGAATAGTGATCATACTGAAGCCACCTCCTTGGGTCTACCCGAAAAAACATAGCAATGA
The DNA here is from genome assembly GCA_000715115.1 of Nicotiana otophora. Lineage (NCBI taxonomy): Eukaryota > Viridiplantae > Streptophyta > Magnoliopsida > Solanales > Solanaceae > Nicotiana > Nicotiana otophora. The sequence goes on along the minus strand of AWOL01S0002523.1, from coordinate 12,038 downwards.
GCGGGACTACTACTGATCTAACCACCACCAACCTGGCCCTCTCCTCTAGGATGACCCATGGTTGTAATTCCTCCCCCTCTAGTTGACTGGGTAGGGGGTGGAGCAACTGGTACGAAAACCACTAGCTGTAAAAATTGTGGAGTTGCACCCTAACGAGCTTGGGACAATGCCTCCTCATGTGGCCAAGATCTCCACACTCATAACAACCTCTAGCTAATAGAGGCTGATGAACCTAAACCTTCCCCTGATGGCCGGAATACCCACTAGAGGAGCACTAAATAGATGGAGCACGATATAAACTCGCTGGGAGGGCACTTAAAGATGATAGGGCAGGAGTGCTAAAAGATGTCCAATACACTGCACCCCTGGCCGTGTGGTATGTAGAATGGACTTGCCTACCATGATGGCCCTTACGTAACCTGGCCCTACCTCCAGATGAGGCACCACTGAGGCTACTTGAATCATGTGGTCTCTTATATCTCCCCATAGACTCTTGTCCCTTATTGCGAATACGATTGATCCTCTAAGCTATCTTTGACTCTTGAGCCATAGAAATCCTGATGCCATAGTTCAAACCCTCAATATATTGCCTCACCCTCTCAGCCTCGGTAGGGATCAAAATAGCAGCATGATGAGATAATTTTATGAATCTTGCCTCATACTCGGTCACAATCAGGCAATCTTACTAAAGATGCTCAAACTGGCTTCTCAACGCATCCCTTCTGGTGTATGGGATGTACCTCTTAAGGAACAATCGTGAGAATTGAGACCAAGTAAAAGCAGGTGAATCTGCTGGTCTACCAAACTTATAAGTCTGCCACCATCTCCTGACAACTCCTCTAAACTAAAATGTAGTGAAGTCTACCCTGTTGGACTCTACCAAGCCCAAGTTGCCAAGCATATGATGACATCGATAAAGAAAATTTTGGGCATCCTCTGAAGCACCACACTCAAAGTGTGGAGGAAACAAACTCTGAAACCTCTCCATCCTCTTCTGCTCATCAGAAGATATAGCAAACATAACCACATGTCTAGCTGCTACAATAGGCTACTTTGGAGTATGAGTAGTAGAGGGTTGAACTCCCCCTCCATCCTGAGATATGGCTCGACCACTGAAATGACTCCAGCCTGAGTCAAAGCATCGATAATGCTGACTATCTTAGCCATGGACTCCTGGAATACTCGTGCAACAACAAAACTCTCTGGGTGCTGACCATCTTGGCCATGGCCTCCAAGTGCAACCTGATCCACTAATAGCAACAATACTGTTACAGTATGCAACCCGATCCACATATATTACCATTACAGCGTGCAACCCAATCTAATCACAACGTCACCAATAATCAATATCCGCTCACAATGTCCGTGGTGCCAAAATTTTCATCTTTCCCCAATACTCAATTTTCAACTCATGAATATATGCATGAAGTAGTACAATAGAAATGCGGATAAAAGCTCATATGACTAAATGATGGCTATGACTAATCATGTAATATAATTCATCTCAATAATTCAATAAGCAATTTCACGTTCAATCGTTTTTGTATAATATTTAATTTAAATATATTAATCCATGTAACCACCAAATCATCAATTAATAAGACAATTATATGACTATGGCTTAACAAAGAAGCTCAAAATGGCAAAACAATCATTTAGGCCCAATTCGACAAGTCATAACCTTAAGTATGCTTCTAAGCTACAATCACAAATCATCACGTAGTCATAGAATCAATGAAACATGAATATTAAGTTCACATAATCCAAATAAGACATAATCATAAGACAAACTTTACCAGATACGGTCATAACCTAGCTATGTATATGCGTTCTTCACCTCGCATATACATGGTTTCAAAATCGAGCAACAAGTAGTAAATAGATCACCTACGAGAAGAATTTCCTCTTATAAGAATAGACAAGAGACTTACCTTCATCAGTTAAGCTTTAACTTTTCAAAATAACTTTCCCTCACAAATTAACCTCCAAGCGACTCAGATATAGTCAAATACAACTCAATATCATGAAACAAAGCCATAAGAATCAATTTCAAACAATAAAACTTCAATCTTTGATCGAATTCCAAAGGTCAATCCGAGCTCACATGGTCAAAACCCAAGTCAAGGGGTAGAACCCGACTACCCATAACCCCATTAGTTCAAATATGTAATTAGATTCCAGGACCTAGTCCAAATCGACTCCCAAATCCTCAAAATACACTCTCTTAAATTGTAGACAAAATTCCCAAATTTCTCTTCAAAATTCCATGATTAAAGAGTATAATTCCATGGGAAAACAAGATATATAATCAAAATCAAGTAGAAATCACTTAACCTCTTGTCTTGTAGGAAATACTCCTTGACAAATTGACCTCTCCCAGTCTAGGGTTAAAAATATGAGAGAATAGGCTAAAATCCTGAAATTATATCTTAAAACAGCTTGCCAAAGCATACCCTTCGCTATCGCGATAGGCCATTCGCGATCGCGAAGGCCAAACTCAGACCCTCACCTCGATATCTCTTAACGAGCATGCTCACCTCGCGAATGTGAAGCTGAGACCCACATACCTAGGCAAACACGATCCCCTTCCTATGATCACAAAGGCTAATCTCCCAGCCTGTGTCAAACGCTCCACGAACGCGACCCTCTAAATCCAAACGCAAAGATCATTGCCCACGAGACTAATTTAATGTGATGAACAAACATCAGCTGGCTCAAAATCTTTCTCTGAGATTGTGAGACCTACTCTGCGATCGTTAAGCACACCAGACACTAGCAAAATCTGCAACACCAAACATGCTCTAAGGTCCGAAACTCACCCGAGCAACCCGGGACCCCGTCCAATCATACCAACAAGTCTATAAACACTACTCGAACCTATCCAAAGTTTCCAAACACATACGAGATCATCACATCTACGAATCAAAGGTCAAACTACAAGTTTAACTTCTCTTAACTTCAAGAACATCTAATCTTTCAGCCAAGCATCCAATTCATGCCTAACCACTTTGGATCTCAATCAAACTTTGCACACAAGTTCTAATCAACTAAACAAACCTATCAAAAGTCCCAAAACACCAATCAGAGTTCGATAACATCAAAGTCAGCTCCCGGTCAAACCTATGAACTCTCCAAACCTTCAATTGTCAACTTCTGGCAAATAGATCCAAAACCTTCTAGGAAGCTCCAAATCCAAATTCAAACATACGCCCAAGTCCAAAATCACCATAAAAATCTATTGAAACTATCAAATCCCGATTTCGAGGTTATTTACTCAAAAGTCAAATCTTGGTCAACTCTAGCAACTTAAATTTCCAAAAATAAAACTAAGTATTCCAACTCACTCTCAAACTTTTCCGAAATCCAACCATCCCCACAAGTCACAACAATAAAAGTACGGGGAAGCATCAAATAGGGGAACGAGGATTTAATTTATAAAATAATCGACCGGGACGTTACAATTGGGTAAGCTCAGCATGAATTTCAAAGTCCCTTAAGATAGAGATAATGTTATTGTTTTCACGCCCGAGCCTCTCCTTCTCAGCCCTTGAAGCTATAATTTGTGGCTCGAGGGCCCTTCCTCTTTCCTCCACATTACGAAGTCAAAGCGTTAGGCTATCACATTTCCTGATGACTTGGTCTAGGAGGGCTAGCTTCTCACCAAGTATTCCTTCAATCTGACTTCTTAGCAGACCGGGCAAGCAAACATCATCTAATGCAGCTTCTACTCTATCATCTTCACCCAGGATTCATGAGCTACCCTCTCAATATGCTCTTTCTCAAACTCAACTAGTGTCCAGGTGACCCTTTAACTGACATTGAAGTCAGAGAGAAACGCAACATTTTTTATGCAATAAAAAGAGCATAATCGAAGAGTGCAACTCGCCATGTCGCTAACATAATTTGAAATGGGCATTTCCTCCAACCATGGTAGATATATTCCATCAGGAACCTCCGCCGGAATGTGAAGCTTACCAGCACTCATGGAAGGACAGGACCGTGGATGAATTAGAGCTGGTGGAGTGGCGGACATACTGGGAAGTCCTAGGGTCATAATCATAGTTGATGATGCCAGGGTGCATGAACTTCTGGGGCAACCTCTGCTCCAAGGAAATTGCCTTGCAAGCCCATTCAGGACTCCACTTCCTCGATGCCAACGAGAATGGGGCTAGTAGTTTCGGACGAGGATAGCCTCTTCTCAAAGCTGGATCGAGTCTACCTCCACGGAAAGCTGGTAGGAGCATTCGCTTGAGCAGTAGACTGAGAGATTTTCTTGCTCCGCCAGTCTACTGAAAGCTCCCTAATTCTTTCTTGAACAATCTTGGGAGGAAGATCCACCAAAGCTCGGGGCAGACTCCTCTTTGTCGGAATACATTTATACAAAGCAATAGTTTAGGTCGTGAGATGCATAAACGAGGATGTATAAGCGAACCAAAAACATATCGTGACTATTGGCCCTCAAATCCAAAAGCTTCGGAAATGTACCTCTAGAACCTCTACGGCATACGGGAACGATAAGATCTTACCAACCCGCTCTTCAATATCAGGCGCCTCTTCGAGTAGCGTAAAAACAACTACAACTTAGGGAATAAGTAAGACAAAAAACAAAGAGGAAGTTTTGGAAGAAAAATAACATACTTACGCTTATCATACCACTTTTTTGGGAGTGGTCTTCTGGTGAACTAGGTAAAGTCATGGGTAGAAACAACTATAAAACGATTATGCCAACCTCTGTCATGGTCATCCTCGGCATCCATGACCTTCAGAGTACTCCGACTAGACATAATGATGATGCTGCCCCGGTACAACTCCGGGAAATATAGATGAAGGAGATGTTGAAGAGAAAAATTCACACTGGATAGATTCAATAGGTGGCGAAAGAAAGAAACCAGCAGCCAAATTATCGGTCCAACCTGGGCTAGGATGATGTTGAAGTACTAACTAAGATCCCAATTTATGGAATCTATCAGGGGGTTTAACTTCAAAGTGAAGGGGTAAGTATACAAGAAAATAAAGCCCTCTCTATATCTTGAAATTCACTCATAGCCTAAGGGCAGTTGAACATCCAAGTCCTTCCAACCACACTCTTCCTTTATCAAAGGAAGATGCTCAGGTCGCACTAAGGAAGAAAGTGTATCCACAGGATATGCAGTGCTATTCCACACACCACCATTTATCCAATTATCACTTCCCTTGGCAAAACATCAGAAATGGTGGGCTTAACTTCTGTCTTCACCAGTTTTCTAGAAGAGGCCTTAGACACTTTCTTAATTTTACCTTGGGCAGAATCCGCCGCCTTAACAGAGGGCCTCAATGCCAAAGAGGGCAGAGCTTCTGAGGTAGCAGTAGGATAGATTTTTTATTTGTCCATGGCGCTTTATGTAAAAAATATAACACAAATAAATATAAACACAAGAAAAAAAGATCAAAGAAGCAACTTAATAAGAAAGATGATAGAAGCAATGGCATCAATTGCGTATATTTATAGGCAAAATGTAAAGCCAAAGATCTCTTGAGAATCATGCTCACATCAATCACTAAAGTAACTATCATTTTCTAGGAAAGTGCTACTCATAATAGAGCCTATAATATATAGCTACGTGTCATTAAGAAGATATTGCACACGCCTCTCGTCAATAACATGCCAAATCACCATCATCTTGGGGATACGAAAGAGCAATATTTCCCATTAAGAAATCTATCAATATTTGTACCATTAGGAGTTTTCCATTTCCCAGGCACTTCTTATGAAGCACCTAGAATATAGGGGGCTATAACATCCATAAAATATGCTTAATTAATAGTTTCGACTAGAAAGAATGACGATGTTGCCCCGGTACAACTACGGGGAATATAGATGAAGGAGATGTTGAAGAAAAACACTCACACTAGATAGATTCGATAGGTGGAAGAAGACATCTACCAGCCACCAAATTGTCAGTTCAACCTGGGCCAGACTGATGTTGAAGTGCTAACAGAGATCCCAAATTATGGAATCTATCAGGGGGTTGAACTTCAAAGTGAAGGGGTAAGCATACAAGATAGTAAAGCCCTCTCTATAGCTTGAAATTTGGTCAGAGCCTAGGGGCACTTGAACATCCAAGTCCTCCCAACCACACTCTTACTTTAACAAAGGAAGATGCTCAGGTCTCACTAAGGAAGAAAGTGTATCCACAGGAGATGCATTGCTATTCCACACACCGCCATCTATCCAAGTATCACTCCCCTTTGCAAAACATTAGAAATGGTGGGCTTAACTTCTGTCTTCACCCCTTTTCTCGAAGAGGCCTTAGCCACCTTCCTTTTTTTTGTTACCTTGGGCAGACTCCATCGCCTCAACAGAGGGCCTCAGTGCCAAAGAGGACAAAGCCTCTCGTCAATCAAATTCCAAATCACCATCATTCTTGGAATACAAAAGAGGAATATTTCCCTATAAAATATCTATCTACATTTTTCCTATTTCCCAGGTACTTCTTATCGAGCACCTAGAAGATAGGGAGACTATAACATCCGTAAAATAGGCTTAACTAATAGCTAAATTTTTGGTATCTATATAACTGGCCCGATTAATGGCTATATCTTTATGGGCACAACCTGGCGAACAAACTCTTTTGCTGAAAACCCGTATACGCTACATAGACCAAGGAATGATTGAAAGATCACATTCAACGCCCACACTGAAAATCAGTCGGGCAGAAGGTGGACCAAAACTGAAACCACTCAGCCCGAAAGTAGGCTCTCTCAAAAGAGACTAAGTCTGGAGAGTTCGCCCATGTTAACTTTTTACAAAATAATAAAGGAAAAATCTCCCATATAATCAGACCTTGGGCCATACTGTAATATCTCTCTCCTAGGTTGATTACCCTCAATGGTGGAAAATTACTAATCACATGCCCCAAAAGGAAGAAGAGACGTCTTCTTCGTAGGCACCGTAAAACACAAAAAGTATTTATAACCGTATTTTATAAACATTTCATGAGTTCATCTCCATTATCATCTAGTCTTATCTTATAAGAATCCACTAATCATAATTTACAAACATACAAAAACAAAGCACAAGAAAGTAAATGAACTTGTTATTTATTATAAAAGGTACAAAAGGCCCACAATACAAAACCTTTTACAAAGGAGACCCCCATAGGCCTCTTGATACCTGCATAGGTGATTGGGAGGAAGAAGAGAGAGATGAAGAAGGATCAATTGCAGAAGCAAGAGGCAAAGGGTGTGTTTCAGCATCCCTGTTCCTGGGGACTTCAGTAGGCTGGATAAATGCCTCGTCTTTATTTTCCTTTTCTTCTTCATCCCTGGATCCTTCAGAATCATTGAAGGAAGATGATCTTTATGGCTTTGCCGTATCCATAAGGGAATATACCTTGGCAATCTCTTCATCCGGGGAGAAAGTCTTAGAATGGACCTCGTGAAGCTTCTTCTGCCAAGCCACTAAATAGGCATACTTTTTGCCTTTTGCTGCCTTCTCTTTAACATCCTTCAATTCCTATGGATAATCAACCCACTAGGACCAAAATGTGTTGCTCTCCACCTTAGAGAGTTCTATCTTCAATGTAAGATCGACTATCTTTCTAGATAGCGTCTTGTACTGGTCCACAGGGGCTTTCCTTTTGGGGATATCTCAGCTTTGTTCCTCCATGAAACTTTAGTGTTGGTCCTCCTTCCTCTGAATTATGATCTGAAGGATCTACACCTTCTAATTCAGCTCGTTGAATTGCTAGGAAAACTCAACCTTCGAGACCTCTTTCTCTCTAACCAGCTGATCCTTTCATAAGCCTCTTGGATCTTCGAGGACATAGCTTCCTTCTCTGCATCCCTCTCTTTCGAGGTGTTCATTAACCTCTCAATTTTCTAATCCTGGTCTCATCGAACAACATCAATCCTCCCAATTCTAGTATGAATTGCCATTTCCGCTAGGTTAACCTACGAAAATGGGCTATTAGAAAAATTAAAAGAGAATAAGATGGTAGGTAAAGAGAGATTTTAGGACTCTACCTTGAACCCTGAGTATTCCGCATGATAGGAAAGAGTTGCCATCGAAGCCTTGTCCATATAATCCACTCTTGAGGCCTAATAAAGCCTTTGAACCACAGAGCAAACTTCTTGGGTCACCAGAAGACGTTCACGTTGATGAGGATCTCCACTAACACCTACCTCCTTGGGGAAGTAGACTTTTCGGGTTTCAGACATGAGGGAACTAGGTAAGGTTTCAAAATAAGGGTCCATGTCGGACCTGACGAAGCCGTGCTTCAAACACTGTGGCCCCTCCAGAAGAACTATATCCACCTTACTAAAATTCTAGCATGAAGGCAATAACTTCTTCTCTCGGTGCCATCATCTATTTGCTAAACCTTTGCCTCTAGGGTAATTCTAGATGCTCATCATCCTCTATGAGAAATATCGGAGGAACATGTGGAATTGGAAGTTCATTCAAGAGTTGGGAAAAGGAAATTGGAGGCAGGACTCGAGGACAGTTTTTCTTGTTTTCCTATTAGGCCCCCTTTTTGGAGCTTTTCTTCTTCTTCTTCTCCTGCTTCTGCTTCTTCTTCTTCTTCTTCTTCTTCTTCTCCTTCTCCTCTTTGTGACAACCAGACCGGTCGTCTTATGTATTTGGGCCCCCTTTCTGGAGCTTTTCTTCTTCTTCTTCTTCTTCTTCTTCTTCTTCTTCTTCTTCTCATCATCCTTCATGAGAAATATCGGAGGAACATGTGGAATTGGAAGTTCATTCAAGAGCCGGGAAAAGGAAACTGGAGGCAGGACTCGGGGATAGTTCTTCTTGTTTTCCTATTAGGCCCCCTTTTTGGAGCTTTTCTTTTCCTTCTTCTTCTTCTTCTTCTTCTTCTTCTTCTTCTTCTTCTTCTTCTTATTCTCCTCTTTGTGACAACCAGACCGGTCGTCTTATGTATTTGGGCCCCCTTTCTGGAGCTTTTATTCTTCTTCTTCTTCTTCTTCTTCTTCTTCTTCTTCTTCTTCTTCTTCTTCTTCTCCTTCTCCTATTTGTGATAACCAGGCCGGTCGTCTTATGTATTTGGGCCCCCTTTCTGGAGCTCTTCTTCTTCTACTTCTTCTCCTGCTTCTACTTCTTCTACTTTTTCTTCTCTTTCTCCTCTTTGTGACAACCAGACTGGTCGTCTTATGTATTTGGGCCCCCTTTCTAGAGCTTTTCTTCTTCTTATTCTTCTTCTTTTACTTCTTTTTCTCCTCCTCCTTATCCTCCTTCTTCTCCTCCCTTTCCTCCTTCTTTTCCTCCTTCTCCTTCTTCTTCTCCTTCTTCTTCTTCTTCTTCTTCTTCTTCTTCTCCTTCTCTTCTTCTTCCTCTTCTTCTTTTTCCTCTCCTTCTTCTTCTTCTTCTTCTTCTTCTTCTTCTTCTTCTTCTTCTTCTTCTTCTCCTCCTCCTCTTTGTCACAACCAGACCGGTTGTCTTATGTATTTGAACCTCGTTTAACTATTTGATGCTTCTTATATGGTTTTTTATTGTTTTTTGAATTGCCTAGATGGTTGTTTTAGTTTCGGAAAGGTTTAGGAGTGAATTGGAATACTTAGTTCCATTTTAGATAGCTGAAGTTGTAAGACTTGACTAAGGGTTTATTTTTTAGTAAGACGACTTCAGAATCGAGATTTAATAGCCCAAATAGGTTTGTATGGTAATTTTGGACTTACACATGTGTTCAGATTTGGACCTGGAGGTTCTTAGAAGGTTTTGACTCTATTTGGCAGAAGTTGACAATTTGATGAATTGGAGAGTTGGTAGGTTTAACCGATAGTTGAATTTGACGTTATCAGGCTTCGTTGGAATTAGGCCCTTGTATAGGTTCATTTGGTTTATTGTGACTTTGTGTTCAAATTTTGGTAGGAATCCAGAATGTTTAGGCATGATTTAGATGTGTTTGGCGAAGTTGGAAATTTTGAAAGATAAAAGATGGATCTTGATCTTCAATTCTTGGTTTGGATGTCGTTTGTGGTGTTTTGAGTATTTGGATGAGTTTGTATTAGGTATTCAGACTTGTTGGTATAATTGGACGGGGGCCCGCGAGGCTTGAGTGTGTCTCATAATGATTCCAGACCATTTCAGATTGATTTGGAGTTGCTGGTACTAGTGCGTTACACCTGCAAAGATGGTGCGGATGTGCGATGTCGCACCTGCGAAGATTGGGTGAGCACCTACGAGGATGGAGGTAATGGTTAGTGGTCGCATTTATGACGTGTTGGGCACAAATGCAATGAGCGCTTCCGCGATGGTGTTTCACAGATGCGGCCTCGCATTTGTGAAGAGGTGTCGCACCTACGGGGTTCGGTTAGCCGCTGGGAAACTTACTGAAGTGAGTTTGGGACCGTAGAAATGGACTCGCAGATCTGAGATTTTGACCGCAGATGCCAAATGTCTGACATAATGTTATAATTCGAGGGTTAGCTCATGTTTTACTATTTTGAGTTTTGGATCTCAACTAGATGCAATTTTCGAAGGAAATTTCACTACTACTCTGAGGATAAGTGATTTCTACTTTATTTTGAGTATATACCTTGTTTCCCCATGGATGTATACACTTAAATTATGGAATTTGAAAGAGAAATTTAAGATTTTGTCTACAATTTAAGGAGTGTAAATTGGAAATTTTTGAGTCGATTTGGACTCGATTTTGGATCTAATCACATATTTGGACTCGTGGGGTTACGGGTAGCCAGGATCTACCCCTTAACTCGGGTTTTAACCATGTTGACCAAGGTTAATTTTTGTTGACTTTTAAAGATTTGATTAAAGATTGAAGTTTTATTATTTTGGATTGATTTCTACGATTTTGGGTGAGTTTCGAAATGATTACGAAGCATTTCGAATTGGATTGGATTGCTATTTTGTTTGCTATCAGTGTGTGAATCACTTGGGAAGGGGAATTGTGTGCTTCACGATCGTGTGAGGAGGTTTGTTATGGTGTAGCTTTGGTAGGTGATGCATCATGGTGGCGTAAATGGTATAGAGATCACGTAGACGGCTAGTCGAGTGGCCTTTGCAATTGCAAAAGGATAGACGCAAATGTGTGGAAGGAAGGCCAATATACACGATCACGAGGGTCATGGTCACGATCGTGTAGAGCAATTTGCTGGGAGGGTTATTATATTTTGAGATTTAGCCAATTTTTACCATTTTGAGTTTTGTAGAACGTGAAAAGGAGATTTTGAAGAGGGTTTTCACTCTAATCTTGAGGGTAAGTAATTCTTACTTGGATTTGATCATATCTTGATTTCCCATAGATTTTACACCTACAACGTGGTGTCAAATAGTGAAATTCAAAGTTTTTGTCTAAAACATATGAACATGAATTTTGGGATTTTGAACACTGATCTGAACTCAAATTTGAAAACTAATCACATATTTAGATTCATGTGGTAATGGGTAAACAAAATTTAATCTTGGACTCGACTTTTGGCCATGTAGCCATGAGTTGACCTTTCTTTACTTTTTGAGATTTGATTAAATATTAAAGCTTTATTGTTTGAAATATTTTTCTATGACTTTAGTTGGCTCCGTTAAGTATTGTTTGGTTACGTTTAGGACGTTTGGAGGAGAATTTCAAAGGAAAAACGATATTTTAGGATTGAAGCGGTTCCAGGAGGAGATAAGTCTCTTATCTAATCTTGTTAAGAGAAAATTTTCTACAAATTAGACTTATATGCTACATGCTACGTGATTTGGGGGGTGATATATGTGCGAGGTGAAAAGTGTATATACGAACATCAAGGCTATACCACATTTGGTGTAGTTCTAGCATTCTCTAAGCCTTGTTTGGTTATTTGTTCTTCTTGATTTATGCTTTATTTTATTGTATGACTATGTGGATAAAATTATTCATGTTAGAGGTTATGTTTCAGATTAAGACTTCTTATTTGGGTATGATAGACTATTCTTATGATTGTTCATAAACTTAATTTTGTTGTTGTCGTATTTTATATCATGAATACACAACCACGTTTTTATTTATTATGTCCTTGCACATCTTATTAGTTATTACCTTAGCATATGCATACAACCTTAG
>AWOL01S0002522.1:278412-293035 GCA_000715115.1 Nicotiana otophora | reverse complement strand
ATAGACTATTCTTATGATTGTTCATAAACTTAATTTTGTTGTTGTCGTATTTTATATCATGAATACACAACCACGTTTTTATTTATTATGTCCTTGCACATCTTATTAGTTATTACCTTAGCATATGCATACAACCTTAGAGATGAGATCTTGATATGGATTAAAATGGTTATGGAAAACTAGGACATTATGAGCAGATTAATATTCTTATGGCACGACAATTTATGTCGTGCAATTATTGTAATATTGATATGTTATGGTACGGTGGATTTTTCGCTTGGATATGGATCCATCCCTCTAGATTCAGATGATTACTCATGCTACATTGGCCCCTATAAGCATAGGTGATATGCGTATCATGTTGGAGCACGCTGGACATGCTAGATCATGTTCGAGCACATAGGATGTAATGGATATTGGTTATGATTGAGTCTTGAGCATGCACGATAATCCTAGATTCTTGTTGAAGCATTCATATAAATGGTACTTAGTGCGTACTATATTTATATGCAAACATGGAATTTGAATTGTGTTTTGGTTATCTTATTTTGAGAAGCATGCTTATCATATCTCTAATTTTTGTACCTTATTGTTATATTTATTGATATTGGTTATTTTTTGTGATTTTATACTATTATAAACTATCCAGGTTAAGAAAGTAAATATCACACTTTTGTCAAACTTTTGTCATTACTTGTTCGAGATTAGACTTGACATTTACTGAGTACATGTAGTTTTTGTACTCATACGTAACTTCTATATATTTTTGTAAATACTCTGGTATCGGTCCAAGCATTATTCAAGAGGGCATTTAGCAGCTACACTTAGAAACTTCGAAGTGAGCTGTCGTACTTGATTCGCATCCTATGGAGTCCCCTTCTTTCCTTTTATGTTGTTTATTGTTCTAGACAATACACCTGTATTAGGAGACTCAACTGTATTTTATCTTAGTATCTAATGACTTCGTACTATCGGATTTTGGGAGTTGTTGTTGGATTTTTTGTATTTGGTATTGTTGAATTAAGACGTATTTATGTTTTAAATATGATATGACAGTAGATCATTTTACTTGTCTTGTTTTGATTGATTTTGAATGTTGGATTACCTTGCAATTTGGGTTAGGTGCCATCACGATTATTGGTGGTATATTGGATCATGACAATTGCTTACATTATCTATGTTGAGTACAGAACCGGAAAGGAGAAAAAGAATGTTAGCAAAAGATTAAGAATATCATCTTGTTAATGAGGATATTGGTATAGAACCTGATTTTTAATTGTATTAAATATTTGGATACTTATATATTTTACAAGTCACGATATAAGTTTAGAGTATTGAGTTTGATAGTTCTTGTCACGACCCAAAACCACAACAAACCTTGATGGAGCCTAACCCACTTGCTAGGCAAGCCAATTATAAAACATTACGGAATAATAATAATAATAGATATAGAAATGAGTATGAAAGTCCAATAACCAAAGATAAATACCAAGACAATATGACAAATCCCCATAACTGGTAACACTGAGTCATGAGCTCTATATGCGAATAGAAGTCTCCTAATACATTATATTGTCAGAAACAATAATCGTAATGAAAGATAGAAAGAGACACTAGAGGCTGCGATCAGGAAGCAACTCTACCTCGTGTCTCAACCGCAACAACATCAACTCATCTATCAACTCTCAGCTGGGTCGAACTCCTGGAGATACACAACTAAGTGCAGAGTATCATGTGAGTACAACCGACTCCATGTACTCAGTAAGTATCATGACTAATCTCGGGGAGATAGTGGCAAGAGTTATTAATGCGACTCACTTATCAAACCTGTTCATTTCATAAATATACAACTACACATCAACAATATCGAAATCTAAGCATGAAGTACATGCAAAATCAGTCAATGCACAAGCTTCGTAAGATTTTAACACCTCAACATATAGAGAACATATGTTTCAAACCTCAATAAATCATCAACAGTTGCATATAAAGAAGGTATGCATAAATAAGCAAGTCAAGTTGCACATGTTGAAATATAGAGAAAATATGTACTATGAATCAATTCTTCAATCAAAGTTTCATATAGAAAAGATATGCATAAAAAGGCATGTATACATTCCGAAGCTAGCATATAGAAAAAATATTCAATAAAAATCATGTATAATTCCAAGGTGTTTGCATATAGAGAAGATACACATAAGCCAATCACTGATAAGTTTCCATAATCCGAGTGTACATTATCAAGAGAGAAACATGAGAGGACGACCCTAGAGGGATGGATCTTTATCCACACGCTGCACGGACAAATCATGTCCTATAATCATAACCACTGCATAGACAACTCACGTTCTATAACAACTCAAACCACATGGATCATTCACGTGTTGTCATTCCAGTCCACACCACATAATGCATATACAAGAATACATGTATACAAGCAACAAATATCAAATCACATACTCATGGACTGATAAAAGATCATGCTAAGGTGTATGCATATGGCAAGTGTAAGACTACAACTCAGATTAGGCGGGTACGCCATACATTAACGAGTATCATGTTCAAACATGAAATAAAAATCTACACATGATCTCTAACATGATTCAAGAAGTTCATATAGTCATACAAATATAATAAAGCATGATAGAAATAAGCACATTATCTGAAACAAAGCGGAATACAACCTAAAGACTACCCCAAACATGGATAAACCTGGTGCATGCACATACACTCATCACCTCGCATGTACGTCACCCCAACACGTAGCCAATATCATCAATTCAAGCAACACGTTTCTCAAGCCAAATCTAGGCAAGACACGTACCTCAAACGAATAAAATCAATACAACAAGAATGCCTTGCCTTGTAAAGTGGCCTCTGAACGGCTCAAAACTAGTCAAATAACACACCAGAGTGTCAAATAATACTGAAGGAAATAATTACGGAGCATAAAGGTTCGATCTTTAATAAATTATAAAAAGTCAACCAAAAAGTCAACCCGGGCTTGTAACCTCAGCTCACTTCTTGGAACCCAACAAAACTCACAAATTCAGACTACCCATTCGAATGCAAGTTCAAATATACAAGTCTCATCCAAATTCGACCCCAAATCGGGGTTCAAATCTCAATTATCCACCTTCCAAAACACTTGTACAAAAATCCCAATTTTTCTTTTTCAAATCATGTTCTAAGTGTATTACCATGGGGAAATAAGATGTATATTCAAACTCAAGTAAAAATTACTTATCCTCAATGTGGTGATGAAAATCTCTCCAAAGATCGCCTCTTTTTGTGCTCGAAAACTCAAAATAATGAACAATAGCTAACCCTCAAAATAAAAGTACTCTGCCAGTGATTCCCCTTCTGAGGATAAAGTAGCACTTCTGCAGGCATGGTTCTGCGAGAAATAGCTCGCATATGCGAGATCTCCTCCCATCAGCCAACCTCGTACCTGCGACCAACTAATCGCTTCTGCGGTTTTGTAGGTGCGCAACGACAGTCGCTTCTACGCTATTGCTTCTGGGCATGGGCTTCCACATGAGCGACATCCCAACTCCTAGATTTGTTTCACATCTGTCCCCCCTATGCATCAAACCCCGCAGGTGCGACACACCAACGCTAGAACTTCCATCAACAATAAATTGGTCCGAAACCAATCTGAAACACACTCGAGACTCTTGGGCCCCATTCGATCATACTAACAAATCCTAATACCTTATCCAACCTTATCCAAATGCTCCAAACACCACAAATAATATCAACATTATGAATCAAAGACCAAGATTCATTTATTTACTTTCAAACTTCCCAACTTCGTTGAATGTGTACGAATCACATTTAGACATTCTAGAGCATAGCCAAACTTTGCACCTACGTTCCAATACACTAAATAAACCTATTACAAGTTCCGAAACAACAATCCGACTTTGATATCATCAAAGTCAACTCAATGTTGAGCTGTTAAACTGTTACAAAACTTGTGCATATCTTCCCTATGTGTACTGTCTGACTATGCCTATACTCCATGCTTAGATTTCGGTATTGTTGTTATGTACTTTTATATTTATTGACTTAACAGGTTTGATAAGTGAGTATATTGATAACTCTCGCCTCTACTTCGCCAAGGTTAGTCATGATAATTACTGAGTACATGGGGTCAATTATACTTATACTATACTCTGCACTTAATTGTGCAGATCCAGGAGTCCGACCCATTTGAGAGCTGAGAGCTCAGTTGCTGCTGTTGCGGTTGAGACCTTAGGTAGATCTTCTTCCTGATCGCACTCCTTAGTATCTCTTCTATCTTTTATTACTATTATTCTTTCAGATAGTATACCATATTAGCAGACTATTTGTACATTAGATCTTATGACTCAGTGTTAATAAAACTAGGGATTTGTCATATTGTTTTGGTATTTATTTATGATTATTCGACTTTTAGACTCATTTATTCAGTATCTTTTATTATTAATCCACAATGTTTTATGATTCACTTGCCTAGAAAGTACAGTTAGACACCATTACAACCTTTGGTGGTTTTGGATCGTGAAAGCTTGGTATCAGAGCACTAGGTTGCTTAGGTCTCACGAGTCATGAGCAAGTCTAGTAGAGTATTGTAGATCAGTATAGAGACATCTGTACTTATCTTCGAGAGGCAACATGATTGTGAGGAAAACTTCTCTTTCTTTTATTCTCTATCATGTGGATTTGTTTATTCCGAAGTTTGAACCTTTATCTTTCGATTCTCTCACAGATGGTGAGGACATTAGCTTCTTTGGCTGATGATTCTTCCCCCAATGACGGAGTAGCGAGAGGCCAGGGCTAGGGTAGAGTCAGAGGTAGAGCATGTGCCATAGTTAGGGTCCGTGCTAGAGCAGTCGATATGGAGCCGCTATTATCTCTAGTTAAGGAGCAGATTCCTAATAATGTTGAGCCGGTAGGACCAGATCAGGCCTTGGAGGGACCTATTGCTACACCTAGACTTCAAGAGACTTTGGCTCGTATTCTAAGCATGCTCGAAGGTTTGACTCAGGTGGGTATGATCCCTATTGATTAGCTACTTCATAGGCTAGGGGCGGAGCCTAGACTCCTATCGAACATACACTAGAGCAGCTGGATCATGGTTATTAGATACTGGGAGTTCTACCGGTACAACCAGTCATTGTAGTTTTGCCTGAGATTAGATCAGCCTTGATTGCTAAGGAGCAGAAGATGATGGAGAGAGTTTTGATACTTCATCCTCCTCACTTTAATGGGGAGCCAACTGGGGATGTACAAGGTTTCCTATATCAATGTCATCAGATTCTGTGCACTTTGTGTTTGGTGGACTCAAACAGGGTTGACTTTACTACCTTCCAGTTGTCAGGGCTAACATACTAATGGTGGTTGACTTATGAGTTGAGTACGTTAGCTGGTGAAACATCACTCACTTGGTCACAGTTCTTAATTCTCTTATTGGAGAAGTTTATTCTACATACTCTTAGAGATGAGTTGTGTAGTGAGTTTGAGCATCTACGCTAGGAGGGTATAACCGTGACCCATTACTAGATGAAGTTCACGAAGTTCGCCCGATATACCATATATAGTCCCCATTGAGAGGGAGAGGGTTAATAGGTTCATTGAGGGCCTCAACAAGGGTATCCGGTATGGGATGACCCAAGAGGTTGAGACTAATACTACTTTCCACCAGACGATAAAGATTTCCAGTTAGAGTGTGTCCACATGCAGGAGAGAGGAGCAGGGATGCCAAGAGGCCCCGTGGTTTAGGTGGTTTTAATGGTGCCTCATTTAGAGGCCAGTGGCATCACAGTAGAGGCTGTACTTTTAGGCATGCTTAGTTAGCCCATCATGTTCCTCGTGGTTCTTCAGTTAACCATATTTCATACAGTGCTCTCCCAGGCCAGTCATCTTTCAGAGCACCTACCAATATAGAGTTCATACCGTACTTCATATGTTCAGGGTTCTTCGAGCGGATATTCAGGTTCTTAAGGACAATGACAGAGCCAACAGCCTCGCCAGAGGAGGGGTTGCTTTGAGAATAGAGATATGGGTCATCTCAAGAGCGATTGTCCAAGTCTTCTAAGCAATGTAACATGTCAGGGAACCCAATGCATGATTCCGGTGCCAAAATCTACACCACCGCATATCTATCTAGGGGCGGAACCTAGTTTATTCGAGGCCATCCTAGAAGTGGAGGTCAGTCCGGTGGAGGACATGCCCGTTGTTATGCATTCCACGGTAGGACATAGGCAGTAGCTTTAGATACTATGATCATCGGTATTGTTTTAGTGTGCCACAAGGATGTTTTGATATTATTTGATCATGGTTCCACTTATTCTTATGTTTCATCATATTTTGCTTTTTGTCTGGATATTCCACGTGATTCTCTTTATAATCCTATTTATGTGTTTTCACATGTTAGCGATTCTATTATGGTAGATCGTGTATATTGGTCTTGTGTGGTTACTATTGGGAGTTATGAAACTAGGGATGACCTTCTGTTGCTTAATATGGTTGACTTTAGGGTGATTTTGGGTATGAATTGGATATCTCCATACCATGCTGTTCTTTATTGTCACACTAAGATGGTGATGTTGGATATGTCGGGGTTGTAGAGGTTGGAATAGAGGGGTTTGGTTGGTCACTCTCTTAGTTGGGTGATTTTATTTTGGAAGGATCAACGGATTGTTGAGAAGGGGTGTTTGGCGTATCTAGCCATCGTTAGAGATCTTAGTGCTGATACTCCTATTGTTGAGTTAGTTCCAGTAGCGAGTGAGTTTTTTGATATGTTTCCTGCAAAACCACTAGGCATACTACCCGATAGGGATATTGATTTTGGTATTGATTTGATACCAGACACTCAGCCCATAAATATTCCATCGTATCACATGGCTCTAATTGAGTTAAAGGAATTAAAGGAAAAATTGCAAGAATTGTTGGATTAGGGATTCATCAATTCGAGTGTTTCACCTTGGGGTGTGCCAGTATTGTTTGTGAACAAAAATGATGGTTCTATGAGGATGTGCATTATATATAAGCAATCAAACAAGGTCCCTATCAAGAACAAGTATCATTTGCCTCACACTGATGATTTGTTCTATCAGCTTCAGGGTGCCAGGGTGTTCGAAGATTGATTTGAGATCTGATTATCTTCAATGAAATAAGAGGGATTCGGGTATCCCGTATATGGCTTTTAGGACTCGCAATGTGCATTATGAGATTTTGGTGATGTCTTTTTGGTTTGACCAATGCCCCAACAATGTTTATGCATTTGAGGAATAGTATGTCCCAAACTTATTTGGATTCCTTTTTCATTTTATTCATTGATGATATCTTGGTGTATTATCGTAGTGTTGAGGAGCATGAGCACCATTTGAGGATTGTGCTTTCGATTCTGAGGGAGAAGAAGTTGTATGCTAAATTTTCTAAGTATACGTTTTGGTTGGATTTTATGGCATTCTTGGGTCACGTAGTGTCTAGCGATGAGATCAAGTTGGACCTGAAGAAGATTGAGGCAGTTCAGAGTTGGCGCAGACCTTCTACCACAACAAAGATCAATAATTGCTTATATTTGGCTGGTTACAATTGTTGATTTGTGGAAGCGTTTTCATCCATCGCATCCTCATTGAACAAGTTGACCCAAAAAGGTGCTTTATTCTGATGGTCTAACGCATGTGAGGAGAGATTTCAGGAGCTAAAGACTTCTTTGACTACAACTCCAATCTTGATCTTTCCTTCAGGATCAGGGATGTATACTATCTATTATGATGCTGCGCGTGTTGGACTTGGTTGTGTTTTTATTCAGGACAGCAGGGTGATACCTTATTTGTCGTGCCAGTTGAATCCCCATGAGAAGAACTATCCAATTAATGATTGGGAGTTTGCAGCTATTGTGCACGTGTTCAAGATTTGGAGGCATTACTTGTATGCCATGTCTTGTGAAGCTTACACTGATCATCAAAGTCTTTAGCATCTATTCAAGCAAAAATATTTGAATTTGAGGAAGCGGAGGTGGTTGTAGTGGTTGAAGGATTATGATATCACTATTGTGTATCATCTGGGAAAGGCTAATGCTATGGCAAGACTCCTTGAGTAGAAAGGTAGAGAGTATGGGGAGTTTAGTGTTTATTCTAGCTGCAGAGAGGCCTTTGGCTATGGTTGTTCTGGCCTTGGCCAATAGATTTGTGAGGTTGGATATTTCTGAGCCTAGTAGAGTTCTTGTGTGTGTTGTTGCACAATCGTCCTTATTTGAGTGCATGGAGGCTCTTCAGTATGATGATCCTTTTTTGCTTTCCTTAAGGACCCGATGTTGCGAGGTGGTGGTAAGGAGGTAATCCTTGGTGATGATGATGTATTGCGGCTTCAGGGTCGAGTTTGTGTTCATCATGTGGATGGTTTGAGGGAGTTAGTTGTTAAGGAGGTTCATAGTTCACGATATTCTCTTCCCCAGGGGCTACAAAGATATATCGTCACTTGAAGCAACATTATTAGTGGTAGAGGATGAAAAATGACATTGTTGGGCAAGTTTTACGGTGTTTGAATTGTCAGCAGGTCAAGTATGAGCACAAAAAACCAGGTAGTTTGACTCATAGACTAGTGATACCAGGGTGGAAGTTGGAGTGCATTACTATGGACTTTGTGGTAGGTTTTCCATGGACTTTGATGAATTTTGATGCCATTTGGGTCATTATTGATCGGTTGACCAAGTCGGCGCATTTCATTTCGGTTATGACTTCTTACACTTCAGAGAAGTTGGCTTATATCTACATCTTATAGATTGTTCGCTTGCATGGGGTACTCGTCTCTATCATTTCATACCGCGACGCTCATTTTATATCACACTTTTGGAGAGCTATTCAGCATGAGTTGGGCAAGCACATGGAGTTGAGTACTGCATTTCATCCTTAGACGAACGGGCAATCCGAGCGGATAATTCATATCCTTGAGGATATGTTGCGAATCTATGTTATTGATTTTGGAGGGCAGTGGGATCAGTTTCTACCATTAGTAGAGTTTTCCTACAATAATAGTTACCAGTCTAGTATCCAGATTGCTTCATATGAGGCATTATATGGCTTCTAATCATTCTCCAATTGGTTTATTTGAGGCTAGTAAAGCTAAGTTTTTGGAAAATATTTGGTTTATGATGCTATGGAGAAGGTGAAGTTGATTCAAGAGCGGCTTTGACAATGCAATCCAGGAAGAAGAGTTATACTAATAGGAAGGTTCGTGATGTGGCCTTCATCGAGCATAAGAAGGTTCTTCTTAGAGTTTTGTATATGAAGGGTGTGACGAGATTTGGGAAAAAAGAGAAGTTGAGTCCTCGGTATATTTGTCCATTTGAGGTGTTAGGGAGAGTTGGTGGGGTAGTTTACAGAGTTGCTTTGCCACCTAGCTTGTCGGGAGTTCATCTAGTGTTGCATGTCTCCATGCTTCGTACGTATCATGAAGATCAATCACATGTGTTGTATTTCATTTTAGCACAACTGGATGAGAATCTGGCTTATGAAGAAGAGCCGGTGGCCATTTTTGATAGGTAGGTTCTGAAGTTGAGATCAAAAGAGATTGTATCAGTGAAGGTCCAGCGGAGAGGTCAACCGGTGAGGAGGAAACTTGGCAGATCTAGCATGATATGCCGACCATGTATCCTCATTTTTTGAAATTCCAGGTCTGATTCTAAACCTATTGGAGGACGAATGTGTGTTTAAGAGGAGAGAATGTAATGATCCGGCATGTCATTTTGTGTATTTGAGTCCTATTACCCTATTTTATATTTTCATATGTGCATTTCATGTTTTGTGACTTGCGGGGTTGGTTGATTTCCTTGCGGAAAGGTTTAAGAGTGATTTGAAACAATTAGTATCATTTTGGAAGCTTAAGTTCTAAGAGTTGACCAAGGTTTGGCCTTTAAGTATACGATCTCGGATTGGTGATTTGATGGTTCCAATAGGTTTGTGTGGTAATTTTGAACTTCGGTGTGTGTTCGGATTTGGATTTGGAGGTTCCTAGAATATTTTTGCTCTATTTGCCGAAAGTTGGCAAATCAAATGTTTGTAGAGTTCATAGGTTTGACGTATAGAGAAGATATGCGTTAACCTAAATAAATCATCAATAGTTTCATATAGAGAAGGTATGCACAAATAAGCAAGTCAAGTTACACAGGTTGACATATAGAGAAGATATGTACTATGAAGCAATTCTTCAATTAACGCTGCATATAGAGAAGATATGCATAAAGAGACATGTATACATTCCGAAGCTATCATATAGAGAAGATATGGAATAAACATTATGTATAAATCCAAGGTGTTTGCACATATCGAAAATACGTAAAAACCAAACACTGATCAGTTTTCATAATCCACTTGTACGTCGTCAAGAGAGAAACATGAGAGGACAACCCTAGGGGAGTGGATCCTTATCCACACATTGAACGGACAACTCACGTACTATAATCATAACCACTGCATTAAAAATAATGTGCTATAACAGATTGACCCACACGGACCACTCACGTGTTGTCATTCCAGTCCATACCACAGAAAGCATATACGAGAATACATGTATACAATCAACGGATATCAAATCATGTACTTATGGGATGATAAATGTCACGACCCAAAATTCCATCAAAGGTCGTAATGGCGCCTAACCTGCTTGCTAGGCAAGCCAACACACAACAATAATACAGAAGCCAATTTAGTAAGTTATTAACAGAGTGATGATAAAAAAAAGAAGAGGAAATAGTCTCAAAATCACTATAGAAATACATATATCTGAGATAGGGTCTAAACACGACCACAACTATCTAGCAATGCCCAAAATCTGGTGTCACAACATCATAAGCATCTAATAAAAGCGAACTGTGTCTATTAAAATAGCAATATCTATCTGGAAGAAACAAAGGACAAGAACATATAATCAAAAGAGGGGGACCCCATGTGTTTCGGATAGACCAATAAGGCAACTCACCACGAATTCTCTCATATAAATCTCTATTTAGCTGGACGAGTATGCTGGTACCAACCTCAGAATCTGAACAAAACATGTAAAAGTGTAGTATGAGTACAAAACCACGGTACTCAGTAAGTATCAAGTCTACCCTTGAAGAAGTAGTGGCGAGGGCTCGACACTGACACTCATTAGCAGTGTGTTAAGCAAGTAAAAGCATAAAGTAAAGCAGTAGGTAATGCATGATATCATCAAATGGATACAAAGGCAAAGGCACAATAATATATGATATTTAGACTTGCTTTTCAGGTTAAGGAAGCACAATACAGGTAATATCTCAATTACTTCCAAAATCATGAATAACCCTATCAAAATGTTTATATGAGCTGCGACATGAATCTAGAATGCATATGCGTGCTCATGATCAAATCTCAACACCTCACCGTACTAATCCACAAGTCGACACTGGCTAAGTGTCAAAAAAATTATGAATCTGAGTCCAAGCGCTCACAGGGCCCAAAGCAACATGGGTAATCACCTGACTCTAGAGGGATGAATCCAAATCCAAGTGCTATTGCAGCATGCAACCCGATTCACAATAATACTGAAGTCCATAATCAATATCCGGTCATAATGTCCTTTGTGTCAAATCCTCGACTTTTCTTAATATCCAATTTTCCAACTCATGTATATGCATATGAAATGATGTAATAAAGGCACACCAGGATAAAATAAGAGAATGCAGATGAGTATTAACATGATTAAGAGATAGCTACGACAAACCATGTAATTCAACTTTCCAAGAAAGTCCAATATTTTGATTTATTATTCTTAAGCCCGATCATACTATCAAACATGAGCAACACTAGCCTATAATCACCAAATCATAGGTCAAATAAGGCAATTGCATGAATATGGCTAAAAGTCGAAAACCTAACATAGTGCAAGAAGTCTGTCAAGTTAAAATCAGTAAGTCATAATTCTAACTTAATCTCTAAGCATGATTTAAGATTCATCACGTAGTTAAAGAATCAATGAAACATAGATAACAATTCATATAATCTCAACAAGGCATAACATAAGCCTAATTGTAACCGGCTATGATCATAACCTAGCCACGCATATACGAAGCACCTTAATCAAGTAGCAAGTAGCAAATAAATCACCTATGAGGAGAATTTCCTCTTACAAAGATAGAGTGAAGATTTACCTCCACCTGATAAGGTAAAATCGATCAACAATCACCTAATCGTCAACATACAACTCCAAACGGCTCGAATATAGTCAAATACAAATCAATAATGTCAAATAAAACCATAGGAATCAATTCTGAATAGTAAAGCTTCAATATTTAATCAAATCCGTAAAGAATCAACAAAAGTTAACCTGGATCCACACAGTCAAAACCCGAGTCAAGGGGTAGATCCCGACTACTCATCACCTCACGAGTCCAAATATAATATTAGATTCCAAAACTAAGTTTAAATCAATACTCAAATTTCCAAAATATGTTCCCTAAAGTGTAGACAAAACTCCCAAAATTTCTCTTTCAAATTTAATAATCTAAGTGCATAAATCTATGGGGAAACAAGATGTATAGCCAAAATCAAGTAAAAATCACTTACCCTCAAAATTATGGTGAAAACCCCTTCCAAAATCGCCTCTAACCGACCTCCAAAACTTAAAATAGTAAAAAATGAGCTAACCCTCGAAATTATAATATCTGCTAGTGAGTTCGCATTTGCGAACCACATCGCCGCATCTGTGACACCGCTTCTCTGGTCTAAGGCTCACATCTGCGAGCTCCACTTAAGCTGTCCATCCTCGCGTCTAAGAAACACTTGTCGCATCTACGGCTGTGAAGGCACGCAAATCCATTCGCAGAAGAGCCCTCACATCTGCGCCACGAGTTCCGCAAAAGCGGACTCCCAACTCCAGGCCTTCTCTTGCATCTGCGACCAAATATTCTGCAGGTGCGACCTCGCACTTATGTACCCTCTTACGCAAAAGCGACCTAACTATTGATAACCCCAAATTCATAAAAGAGACTGAACCTCCGCAAAAACAACCTCGCACCTACGCAAAAACCATCGCAGGTGCGACACACCAGTACCAAACCTGCCCAAAGACACCAAAATAATTCAGAATCATTTTAAAACACACCCGAGACCTCTAGGACCCCGTCCAATCACACCAAAAAGTCCTAATACCTTATCTAAACTCATCCAAAGGCTCAAAACACTAACATCAAAACCTAGAATCGACGCCCAAAATCCACCACTTGCCTTTCAAACATTTCAACTAAGTCGAACGCATCTGAATCACACTTAGACATTCTAGATTTCAACCATACTTTGCACACAAGTTTCAACCAACCAAATGAACCTATTCAAAGTCTCAAAACACCAATCAAAACCCAATAAAGTAAAAGTCAACTTACGATCAAACCTATGAACTCTCTGTTGACAATTTTGCCCTCATGTTTTTCATGTATTTTTGTACATTTTAAATGATATTTGTGGAATTTTTCCTTGTACTACTATTCCATGATATGTTTTGAATATCAATCTTTTATACTTTTATCAAATTATTATAATGAAAGTTTTATACAAATAATTTTATTTTATTTTTATAAGCATTTTAAAATTGAATTTAGCATTTTAATTGATAAATATTTATTTTATTATTCCCTTAAAACTCTTTTGAGTAATTAATTTTCCAAATTAATTATCTACATTTTTATTAATATTTTATAGTATTATTACATTATTTATAATTATATTTACATCTTTAACACTATTTACATATTATTTGCAATAATAGCTTATATTCTCACAAATAATTATATTTATTGTATTATTTAGGTAAAAATATTATCTTTCAATTTTTACAATCCTAAGCCACTATTTGTATAAATAGCATTTTTTTTATATTTATTAGCTATGTTTGTTCATTTATTTTCTATATTTTTGCATGTTTTAATTTCAACCCAAAACCAGGCCTATTTTAGACCCAAAAGTGGTCCAAAAAACATGCTCATTCGTTTGACTCATCTGCAGCCCAAAGCCAACACCCCGTATCAAAACTAAATACCCCACACCCGACCCGCTCTAATCCCAACCGTTGTTCTCAAAAGATCAATGGCTCATAACCCACACCCTTCTTTATTTTACCAAACCCCTAACCATAATCCACATTCACACTTACCGATCGCCCCTAAATCCTATCCATTCTCTCCCCTTTCTGCAAAACCCTAGCCGTCTCACCACTCAACCCATCTCCGATTAAAACTATAAAATGGGACCTCACTATGATTCACTTATCTTATTTGTATTATCTCACTATTATTGACGCGTTTGTGGTATTACTTAAGCACTTGCCCGATTTTGGCAAGAAGTATCTTTCAAGATCGAACTAGACTGAGTTCAACCTGTGAGATTTGGACGATATTGCATCTATATACATGCGAAAGTGGGCGTTTCTTGCATTTACCCACTGATTTGCGATCAGGGAACCCAAATTAGGGTTTGAAAATCGATTGCTTTCCTTTGCTGGGTGTTTTACTGTTTACATATGATATTTTATTTTCCCTGTTTGTATTTGCTTGATTTCTTTCCTTATTTGATAGCCTAATTAAGCACTATATAACCCCCCCCCCCCAGCACCACCAATT
>AWOL01S0002522.1:235596-277281 GCA_000715115.1 Nicotiana otophora | reverse complement strand
CCCCCCCCCCACCAGCACCACCAATTTTCCCTTGGGATAGACGTTTTTCACCCTCTCTCACTCGCAATTATTCTATTCTTTATTCTATTTGTCTGAGACTATTGTGTTCAATTTGTTAGTGGCCGGCTGAAAGCCAAGGCCATTGTGGTACTGCCTAACAACCTCCTCCAATGCAAGAACTGATCAGAGCCCTTTCGAGGTTCTTGTGAACTTTGAAGCACAGAAGATTTGGGGTTCTCACTGTTGTCTTTCAACTGCTGCTATTGTGCCACTGCTGAAGCTCTAATTTTTCTCATTCATTGCTAGTTTATCTTGCAACTGGTTAGTTTTCTTGACTCTTGGAATTTTAATTATTTGTCTTCTACTTTTTTATGTCATGTATATTATGCGTGCAAATATTGTCTGAACTTTTATGGACGAGCATGACTTAGTTTTCCCTAATATTGTGAACTCTAATATTGTACTGTCATTGTATGCTTCACTGCAATTCCATTTTCCAAATATTGTTCCGTAGATCCATGCTTACTAGTATTAAGTCGGCCTAAGTCTAAGACCTTTAAGGCAAGTTTTGACACACATAGTTATTCTTATACGATTGACTTGAATGGTTTCTAACCTTCTCAGAATTTGATGTTTACCTGCTTGTTGATTTGTTGTGCTTATGATCCAGTCGGCCCTGAATTTTGTGATAAGTCTTTCCTGTAGGTATTTATGTCTATTATGTTCCCACTATTAAGTCTGTGGTTATGTCATGACTTAGATTTCTATGTTGAAACCTTCATGTGGATATTGACATTGGCATCTGCCCAGAATTATTTTGAACATGTTTTGCTAAGTCTTTCATGTGTAAATTACTAATTGCTACTTTCTTAGAACTAGTCTTTAACCATGACTATCTTAGATTTCTATGCTGAATCCTTACCTATAGGAATTGCTATTTGTTATCGGAATTGGATCATGACCTGTTTGCCTTGAATTTCATGTTAATCTTCCTTGTAGGGATTTCTATTTGGATACATGATTAGTTTTGACCATATCTTACCTTAGATATTCATATTAAGTCTTCCATGTATGAATTGCTATTTGTTGTCTACTTTGAATTAGCTCTAAGCCATATTTTACTTTAGGATTTTTATATTGAGAACCTTTCCTGTGAGAATATCTATTTGAAGCTGTTCCTGACCATGTTCCATCTTAGATGTTTTCTGCTGAGTCTTCCATGTATGAACTTCCATTTAGTTATTTCATCAAGATTAGTTCTGGACCATGTTTGTGTTACCCCCTATGTTTTCGTACGTAAGAGTACGTCGTATGTCAACTGATGTAAGCTCGAAAATGAGATCGTCTTTGAAAGTACATAAAGTAAGTTAATAATATTACCTTGGTGGTTACAAATGTTTAAGATCATGAACTGCAAGTACCAAGAGGATTGGAAGGTTTAGAAGCTAAACGAATCGAAGAAAATAAGTTTCATCGAAAGTCAGCAAGTTGGGAATGTTACAACCCGTAATATTTGGGTGATACTAGGGTGTTTAGTATGATAAGGAGGTGATATTATGAGATATTTTATTCTTATTATAGTCGTGTGTTAAGTTTTGAAGTCAAACGAGTTATGAAACAAAAGTCGACAAAGGTTATTGCAAGTTACGTTCATAATTTTACTTAATATTTAGGTCTAATGTCACAGAGATTTTCTATAAATGTACTTGGAATTACGGGGTGATCCGCTTACCAAATTGAAGATCTACAAGTCTAGTTCCAAGTAATTAAACCATTTGTTGATACGACGTAGGAGTGAAGAGATATTCTCATTTTTGCGAGACTATACAAGCAGCTCCCTTTTGGACCCACAAGGTCGGTTGGGGATTATCTTGATATATAAAGTTGTAACCTCCCTCTATAAGCCTCATTTAGATCCAAATCAGACCTAAAAACTCTCTATAGACCTACTAAACATCAAATTAGGGTTTTGAAGCAAGTCCATAATCTGTAACTCAAAATTAAGACGCGAACATATCAACGTGATCATTACGACATTGTTAAGACTTTGTCGTCTTCCTTTCTCCTCATAACTCGAGTTTTGGTAAGATCTTCGTGGATAAGGAAGCTTGTCACCTATTTATTTTAGCTATTCAAGCATATGCAAGGGTGTGTATCAAAGGGAACAAGGTTTGGAAGAATGAACGCAAGAGCTATGTAGGGTTCTCGTTTCGTTTTTGACATGATTTGGTTTAGCTATATTCTAGCCATTCTTCTTGATCTTTTAACTACTATTAAAGGGAATTTCAGCATGTATTTTATCATTTTATAGTATTCAATTCCATATGTGAAGAAGGAAAGAAACTAGTTTAGGTTGGAACTTCAAAACACAACAAAAACAAAAAGGGCCCATCTGGCGTATTCCATCCAGACTTTCGTTTGTTCCCTTCCTTTGATGTTGTTATGTATAAATAACCGCCATATGATTATAATATCTTCATTTAAGATTATATAAGATCAATTATCATGTGTTGATTCTTAATTATTCCTAAATCATATTTAGACTGTACAAGTTAGCCACTATGAGCAGACATTACATTCAAAATTTTGTTTTGTCGATCGTTTGACACTATTGTGGATAAATGGATCTCCTTTAGTTTGATGTTATCATCTTGGTCGGGTATCCATTCCAGTGTATATTCCGGTGCTTACTTTTGTTGTTTGGGGATCATCCATTTTTAGGAGGAAACTCTACCGAAATATTTGGAAATTTGAAGAGTTGGACAAATTTTGAGTTCCTTGGTTCTAAATTGATTCTAGAGAGATCCTAATGAGTTAATTAACATTAGTATCTCATGTGTATACTCATTTTCTCCCTAAAATAGGGATAGGCTCCTCCGTTCAAGTTATGGACGACGAGCGTCAGATTACGTTGTGATTCCGTTTATGGTTTCATTCATGATCTCTTGAGTCCATATGATGCTGCACAGGTACAACTAGATCAGCACTTAAGACACATCAGTAGGCCATCCACTAGATGTTGGAGTCACTCTGCTTACTCCCGGAGTTACTTATCTTTTGGTATGTGTACATTCAACTAGTTTGGGTATGGTGAGACCCTGTTCCGTCCAGTACTTGTTAAGTTCAGCACTTCTAGAGGCATGTAGATATGCACTTGTGCAGTTAGTATATGTTTATATGTCAGCTTGTGTTAGCCTTTTCGGCTTTCCAGATTGTACATTTCTTATCAGCTATGCTTATTCAGTTTATTAGTTATATTCATGATTAGTAGATTATCAACAAGTTTAATGATGATCGACACTTAGTGTCGGTTATGCGTCGCGGCCCTAGGCTGGGTCGTGACAGTTTCCCTTGAACCCCTATTTGTTAGGCTCCCTCTAATTAAGTCCTAACTACTCTAGGGTATCTATCTTTGTTATATTGTCACCTTGAATTAGTTTCACGAACCTGTAACCTATCAGGCGCGTGTATTTGCTCTGACCTATGTGTTCGGTATATACCTTCATGTTGTAGGAACTTTTCTTGAGATATTTAGGCTAAATGTTGTTCTGCTCTTGTTAATGTGATCTTTTACCTCTTATGTATCATATCCTAAGATGTTATTGAAGAGTCCAGCTTCTTTGGTAGTTGCAATATTAAGAACCTAATGTGTATGTGTTCTTGCCTAAATTTGAAGTTATTTGGATAACTTGGTTTGCACAGGCTGTCACCAATTTTTTTTGTGTTTTGATGTTTGTTAATAATAATGTGTAGACTATATAGTTACTCCTATTGTTTGGGCATGGTCTGCTTGCCAGGTTTTGGTACTGAGGTCTGAAGTACACTGTCAGCACTTGGAGTTTGGGCCTGCCGTCCATGTTAAGCTGTAAGTCTATTTGAAGGCCCAGATATGTTACTGGGTTATTCTATATTTGTAATTGGGCCTATAACTATTCCATTTGTTTTTTAATAATTTGTAAAATGAATGATGGGGGAATTAGTTAAAAAAAAGGGCTGGGGTAGTCTAATTCTTGCATAAATGGGTAGAGAACATGCCTATAGGAGCCAAATGACTTTATTTGCTACTTGTCCATCATGTTCTACTTCTGTGCACTACTCTTTAATAGACAACATGCTATAGGACTTTCAACTTCGCTTATCTGTTTAGAAATAGTGAATTAGAAAGCATGCCCATAGGACATACTCTATGCTAACCTGTTTAAGTATTTCCTCCTTTACTTGGAAACCATGTATTATGATTAAACACTTAGCTTCATGCCTATATGATTCTATTAACTGGTTCAACTGCTTGTACTACCAGCTATGTTCTTAATACTTCCCGCCAAGAAATCATGATTATAGAATTCATAAACGAGAACATGTATCACTTGACTACTGTGCTGTTTAAAAAATGGTCTAAAACATGATCGTCTAGAAATTTTGCCTATAGGACTTAAACAATGAAGTCGGCTTGTTTGATAATCCATATAGGAATTCTGAACTCTATTAATTACAACTGGTCGTCTGCGATTCCACATAGGAACCATGTATTAAGTTTAATTAAATCAATGCGCATTAGCTCATGACTGCCCGACTCAATTTGACAACTAGAAGAGCATGTTCATGGGGTATTTCACTTATCCTTCCACTGCCCCATAATTGTTAATTGTTATTTACTTGACATTCATACGAGTCTATTTGTGGAGGTAAACGTGAGCCCCTTTGTGATGATTGTACTTGATATGGAGTCCTATTTGTTTAAATTATGTGGCGCCTAGTGTTTTAATTTTGAGCAGCCTAGGATGAGTCTAGAACCACCTATATAGCGGTTCAATACCTCCTGGACTATAGAATTGGGACGTGTAGGCATTTGTAAGATATGACTTAGAATTGAATTAGTATGTTTTAGGTAAACAACTTAAAGATAGTAATCGGGTATCTAGAGATGATAGTCTGTGCTCGTTGGATAATATGAGCAACCCTTGCAATTAAAAGTGTTGCGAAGTATTATTTATATTGCACGGGGTAATCCTTTAGGCTTAAAAATTTATGATCCTCCATTACGTCTAATTGTTCCTTGTACAGTCAGTGTTTAGACTTAACTAAGTTGTATATCTTGTAGCCAAAAGAGTTGTACCAATTAGTTTATTAATGAATGAAGTCTATTCTCCCAAATTATTCCTTTTACGTTATTTGTGTATTATTTCTTCGATTAATTATTTCATTTCACCCACAATAACTAATTGCTTACCTAGATCTTTGTTCCTTCAATCGTGAATTAAATTGCATGCTCACTTAGGATAATTAAATATAATTCGATAAATCCCACATAGTCTAGAATTTGGCGAGGAACCACAGTTGTGGACCTCGAAGAGTGCCTAACACCTTCTCTTCAAGGTAATTTGAGCCCTTACCCGATCTTTGGTGACATTAACTAGTTAAATCAGAATTATTTGCAAATGGGTACCCTAACGCACCTCAAAATTGTTAGTTGGCGACTCTTCTCTTTTAATACCCATTAAAAAGAGTTGTCACATGTCGAAACCCGCTTTCGCGAGAAAACGGGGCACGACACTCTCCAAACCATCAAATTGCCAACTTCTGACAAATAGAGCTAAAACCTTCTAGGAACCTCCAAATCCAAATTCGAACATACGCATAAGTCAAAAATTACCATACAAACTTATTGACGCCGTCAAATCACTAATCCGAGATTGTCCACTAAGAAGTCAAACATTGGTCATCTCATACAGCTTAAGATTCCAAAATAAGACTAAGTGTCTCAACTCACTCTCCAACCTTAGCGAAACCAAACCAACCATCTATGCATGTCACAGAACAAAAAACAAACAAACAAATGGGAAGCATCAAATGGTAAAACGGGGCTCAGATACACAAAATCATAGGCTGGGTCTTTACATTTTTCCTCTCTTTAATAAATATTTGTCCTCAAACGGGTTTAGAATCATACATGGAATGCCAAAAAGATAAGGCTATCTACTCTGCATATCATCATGCTCGGTCTCCCAAGTCACCTCCTCGATCAGTTGACCTCTCCACCTATGTATGCCTTCACTTATGACCTCAGCTTCCAAACATGCCTTTCCAAAATGGCCACCAGCTCTTCTTCATAAGACAAATTCTCATCCAACTGCACTGAATTGAAATCCAACATATGTGACTGATCTTTATGATTCTTCTAAAGCATAGAAACGTGAAATACCAGATGAACTCCTGACAAGCTGAGTGGCAACAAATCTATAAGACACCTCACCAACATACTCTAAAACCTGAAACGGACCAATATACTGAGGGCTAAACCTGCCTTTCTTCCCAAATCTCGTCACGACCTTCATCGGCAAAACTTAAAAAGCACCTTCTCACCATCCATGAAAGCCACATCATGAACCTTCCGATCAACATAACTCTTCTGTCTGGATTGTGTTGTATGAAGCCGCTCTTGAACCAACTTGACCTTCTCCAAAGCATAACGAACCTAATCTGTGCCCAACAACCTAGTTTCAATAGGCTCAAATCAACCCAATGGAGAGCAACACCGCCTCCCATATAATGCCTTATATGGATCCATTCTGATACTAGACTGGTAGATGTTGTATTAAGCAAACTCTGTTAATGGTCGAAACTGATCCCATTGTTCTCCAAAATCAATAACATAGGCTCTTAACATATCCCTCAAGATCTGAATGGTTCGCTCGGACTATCTGTCTATCTGAGGGTGAAATGAAGTACTCGGCTCCACATGTATGCCCAAATCATGCTGCACACCTCTCCAAAGATGCAATGCAAACTCAGTTCCCCAATCTTAAATTATAGATATAGGCTTGCCATGCAACCGGACAATCTCTCTGGTGTAGATGTAGGCCAACTTCTCTTAAGTGTAAGAAGTCATGACTGGAATGAAATGTGCAGATTTGGTCAATCTGTCCACAATGACCCAAACCACATCAAATATCCTCAAAGTGTATGGCAATCCTACCACAAAGACCATAGTAATGCACTCCACTTCCACTTCGATATACCTAACCTCAGAAGCAAACCACCCGGTCTCTAATGCTCATATTTGACATGCTAACAATTCAAACACCACGAAACATGCCCAACAATATCCTTATTTATCTACACCACCAATAACGCTACTTCAAGTCATGATACATCTTAGTAACACCTAGGTAAACAAAATATCATGAACAATGAGCCTCCTTAAGAA
This sequence comes from Nicotiana otophora, assembly GCA_000715115.1. NCBI lineage: Eukaryota > Viridiplantae > Streptophyta > Magnoliopsida > Solanales > Solanaceae > Nicotiana > Nicotiana otophora. The sequence continues at coordinate 270,074 of AWOL01S0002522.1, read as the reverse complement.
TAACCTCCCTCAAACCATCCACATTAGGAACAAAAATCCGATCCTGAAATCGCAATACCCTATCATCACCAATAGCCACTCCTAAGCACCACCCCGTAACATCGTGTCCTTAAGGAAAACCAAATGAGGATCATCATAGTGACTAGCGTTGTTGTACTTAAACAAGGACGACTGCGCAACAACACAAGCAAGGACTCTGATAGGCTCAGAAATATCCAATCTCACAAATCTATTGGCCAAAGCCTGAACATCCATAGACAAAGGCCTAACCATGGTGAGAATAAATTCCAAACTCCATATACTCTCAGCCTTTTTACACAAAGCATCTGCTACTATATCAGTCTTACCCAGATGATACAAGATAGTGATATCGTAATCCTTCAGCAACTCCAATCACCTCCACTGCCTCAAATTCAAATTCTTTTGCTTGAACAGATGCTTAAGACTCCAACTATCAGTGTACACCTTACAAGACACACCATACAAGTAATGCCACAAAATCTTAAGCGCGTGAACAATAGTTGCCAACTCCAAATTATGTATCGGATGGTTCTTATCATGGGGCTTCAACTGGCACGGCACGTAGGCGATCACCCTACCGTCCTGCATTAACACACAACCAAGGACAATGGGTGAAGCATCACAATATACCGTATACATCCCCGATCCTAAAGGCAATACTAAAAATGGAGCTATAGTCAAAGCAACCAAACCTAATGCGAACCCTTCCACAATGCGACGATAGTAACCAGCCAAACCTAAGAAGCTCATGATCTCAGTAGCGGTATAAGGTCTGGACAATCTCTGAACTACCTCAATATTCTTTGAGTCAACCTTGATCTCATCACTAGATACCGCGTGGCCTAAGAATACCACTGAGTCGAACCAAAACTCACACGTGAGAACTTGGCATACAACTTCTTCTCCCTTAGAATCTAAAGCACAATCCTTAAATGATGCTTGTGCTCCTCAACACTACAGGACTATACCAAGATATCATCTATAAATACAATGACAAAAGAATCCAAACAAGGTTATAACTCACTTTTCATTAAATGCATGAAAGTTGTTGGGGCATTAGTCAAACCAAAAGACATCACCAAAAACACATAATAAACATAATGAGTCCTGAAAGCCGTCTTAGGAATGTTCAAAGCCCTAGTCTTCAACTGGTGATAACCCGATCTCGAATCAATCTTTGTGAACACCCTGACACACTGAAGTTGATCAAATGAATCATCAATGCGAGGCAATGGATACTTGTTCTGTATGGTAACCTTGTTCAACTTCCTGAAATTAATACATATCCTCATAAAACCATCTCTCTTCTTTATAAGGAACATCGGCGCACCCTAAGGTGAAACACTCGACTTGATGAACCCCTTATCCAACAACTCTTTCAAGTGCTTCTTCAATGCTTTCAACTCAGTTTGAGCCATGCGATACGGTAGAATAGATATGGGCTGAGTGCCCGATACCAAGTCAATACCAAATTCAATATCCCTATCGGATGGCATGCGCGGTAGGCCTGCAGGAACTCCCTCACTACTGGGACTGAATCAACAGTAGGTGTATCAGCACTAACATCTCTAACAAAGGCCAAATATGCCAAACACCCCTTCTCAGCCATTCATTGATCCTTCAGAAAAAAGTCATTTTTACTAAGATTACGACCAAGAGAACTCCTCCATTCTAACCATAGCAACCCCAACATAGTCGATGTCACGGTCTTAGCGTGATAATGAAGAATAGAATGATATGGAGAGAGCCAATCCATACCCAAAATCACATCAAAGTCTACCATATTACACAATAGAATATCAACACTAGTCTCATAACCCTCAATAGTAACCACACAATACCGAAATACACGATACACCACAATAGAATTGCCAACAAGTATAGATACATGAAATAGAATATCAAGAGAACCATGAGGCATATTCAATCAAGGAGCAAAATATGATGACACATAGGAATAAGTAGACCCCGAATATCAAAATACAGAAGCATCTCTATGACAGAGTGAAATCATACCTGTAATCAATTCATCTAAAGCCACAACTTTGGGTCTACCTGGAAAAGCATAGCATCGAGCGTGACCACCACCTGTCTGACTACCACTAACCTGGCCTCCTCCTCTAGGATGGCCTCTGGCTGCATGTCCTCTCCCTCTAGCAAATTGAGCAGGGGAAGAAGCAACTGGTGCATGGACTACTACCTGAGAAATCTGTGGAGTTGAAACCTTAGAGTCTGGAACAATGCCTCCTCGCATGGCCTAACTCACTATACTCAATACAACCTCTAGCCGATGGAGGCTGCTAAACCTAAATCTGTCCTCGATGCCCCAAATAGCCACTAAAAGAACCCTGAACAGAAATGAGCACAATACGAACTCACAAAGAGAGCACTAAAAGATGATGGAACGGAGGTGCTAAATGATGATTGAGCTACTATACCACGGGCTCCATGCTGTATGAAATGAGGTGGCCTACCATGATCGCCTCTACCAAACTGACCTCTACCTCCAGATGAGTTACTACTGAAAATACCAGAACGATGAGGCCCCTTATCCCTCATCATAGCCTCTCTCCCTTGACCATGGATACCTTCGATCCTCCGAGCTATCTCTATAGCCTGATGAAAAATAGTCCTGATATCTAACTCTCGGGCAATATCAATCTTGATACCATAATGCAACCCCTCAATAAATCACCTCACCTTCTTAGCCTCGGCAAGGATCAAGAAAGCTGCATGACGAGATAACTATATGAATATCGCCTCATACTCAGTCACAATCATGCAATCCTATTGAAGGAGCTCAAGCTGACCTCTTAACTCATCCCTCATGGGGTGTGGGATGTACCTCTCTAGAAACAAGTGTGAGAACTGAGTCGAAGTAAGGGAAGATGAACCTGCTGGCCTACCCAGCTCATAAGTTTGACACTATATCCTAGCATCCCCTCTCAACTGGAATATAGTGAAGTCCACACCCTTGGGCTCTACCAAGGCCAAATTACGAAGCGTCTGGTGACATCTATCTAGAAAATCTTAGGGTTTCTCAGAAGATGGGTCTATTGAGTTGGCACTGGGGCCTCAACACGCTATCTAGGATCTGCTCATCCACCTAATCCATAGGTGGGTTTGCTTCAACTACCCTAGCATAGCCATGGGCTCCGGTGGATGCCACACCTCTAGCTGCGATAATGTGGCTGCTAGTGGGTGCCCTGGCCCTACCCCGATATCTACCTCTCCTTGCTACAGACGCTGGTACTGCTTCTTTGTTACTAGCTATTGCTGCTGAAGTATGATTTCTCACCATCTATGAGAGAGTATAAGAGAGATTTAATTCTAGACAATAATTAACACACTATAAAATATCAAGAAGAGGAAAGTTCCTAAATCCGTACGGCCTCTCCTTAGATATATACTAACGTCTTTGTACCAATCCACAAGACTCTACTAAGTCTGCTTGTGATTGTGAAACCCATAGAACTTAGAGCTCTGATACCAACTTGTCACGAACCAAGATCCCACCAAAGGTCAAGATGGCACCTAACCTACGTGTTAGGCAAGCCAACACACTAACAATAATAAGAGTCGATTTATTAAATTATTAACAGAGTGATGATAAAACATAAAAGCGGAAATAGTTTCAAAATCAATATAAATATACACATATCTGATACAAGGTCTAAAAACTACAACAACTATCTAGCAATGCCTAAATCCCGATGTCACAACATCGCATGCATCTAATCAGAGTGAATTGTGTCAAAATAAAAATATTTATCTAGAATAAACAAAGGATGAAAATAAAAAATCAAAGGAGGGAGACTCCATGCGCTACGAATCGAACAATAAGGTAACTCACCACAAAGTCTCCGATGAATATCTCTTTGTAGCTGGACAAGTATGACTGATACCAGCCTCAATATCTGCACAAAATGTGCATAAGTGTAGTATGAGTACAAAACTATGGTACTCAGTAAGTATCAAGTCTAGCCTCAAAGAAGTAAATACTAGGGATCGATATTGACACTCACTAGTAGTGCGATATGCAAGTAAAAGCATAAAGTAAAGAAGTAGGTAAGGCATGATATCCTTAAATGGATACAACGGCAAAGGCACAATAATATTTGCTATTTAGACATACTGTTCAAGTAAGGGAAGCACTTATAGGTAAATATCTCAATTACTTTCAAAATCATGAAATAACCCGATCAAAATGTTTATATAAGAGCTACTACATGAATCTATAATTCCTATGTGTGCTCATGATCAAATCTCAACACCTCACCGTACCAATCCACACGTCGACACTAGCCAAGTGTCCAAAATAATACTAATACGAGTACATGCGCTCAGAGGGCCCAAAGTAACATGGGTAATCACCAGACTCCGGAGGAACATATCCAAATCCAAGCGTCGTTGCAGCGTGTAAACCAATCCACAGTAATACTAAAATCCATAATCAACATTTACTCATAATGTCCCAAATCCTCAACTTTCCTTAATATCCAACTTTTCAACTCATGTATATGCATATGAGATGATATAATAAAGGTGTACCCGGACAAAATAATAGAATGCAGATGAATATTAACATGAATAAGAGATAGCTACGGTTAACCATATGATTCAACTTTTCATAATAGTCCAATGTGTTAATTTATTATTCTTAAATCCGATCATGATATCTAACATGAGCAACAAGAGCCTACAATCACCAAATCATAGGTAAAATAAGGCAATTGCATTAATATGTCTAAAGTAGAAAGTCCAACACGGTGAAAGAAGTCCGTCAAATTCAAATCAAGTCATAGTTAACATAATGTCTAAGCATGATTTAAGATTCATAATGTAGTAAAAAATTAATGAAATATGGATAACAATTCATAGAGTATCAACAAGGCATAAATAAGCCTAACTATAACCGGCTACGGTCATAACCTAGCGTTGCATATACGCTCGTCATCTCGCATATACGAAGTACCTAAATCTAGTAGGAAGTGGCAAATAAATTACTTATGGGGAGAATTCCCTCTTACAAGGATAGATAAGAGACTTACCTCTACTCAATAAGCTAAAATTAATAAACAATCACCTAACCACCAAAATCCAACTTCAAATGGCTCGAATCTAGTCAAATACAACTCAATAGCATCAAATAAAATCGTAGAAATTAATTCCAAACAATAAAGCTTCAATATTTAATCAAATTCCCAAATCGTCAACAAATATTAACCTAAAGCCACACAATCAAAACACGAGATAAGGGTTATATCCCGACTACCAATAACCCTATGAGTTCAAATATAAGATTAGATTCAAAAATTGAGTCCAAACTAGTACTCAAATCTCCAAAATACGTTCTCTTAAAGTGAAGACATAAACCCCAAACATTCTCCTTCAAATTCCATAATCTAAGTGTATAAATCCACGGGGAAACAAGATATATAGCCAAACTCAAGTAGAAATCACTTACCCTCAAAATTATGGTAAAAACCCCTTCCAAAATTGTCTTTAGATGAGCTCCAAAGCTCAAGATAGTGAAAAATTTGCTAACCCTCGAAATTATAACATATGCCAATGATTTTGCATTTCTAGACCAAATCGCCGCATCTGCGACATCGCATCTGCGACACCGCTTCTGTGATCTCCATTTAAGATGCCCATCCTCGCATCTGCAGATCACTTGCCGATCTGCAGCTCCGAAGGTGCACAAATCCATTTGCAAAAGCACCCTCGCATCGGTGCCACAAGTTTCGCAAAAGCGAATCCCAACTCTAGGCCTTCTCTAGCTTCTGCGATGAAATATTCTGTAGGTGCGACCTCATACATGCGCACCCTCATACTCAGAAGTGACCTAACCATCGACCACCCCAAACTTGCAAAAGTGACTGAACCTCTGCAAAAGTGACCTCCTATGCATAAACTATCGCATGTGTGACAATATCAGTGCCAGACCTGCCCAAACATACCGAAATGATTCGGAATCATTTCAAAACACACTCAAACTCTATGGGAGCCCATACAATCATATCAACCTGTCCCAATACATTATCCAAACTTGTCAAAATCTCAAAACACCACATCTAACATGAAAACCAAGAATCGACGCCCAAAATTCGTCTCTTAACTTTCAATCATTCCAACTACGGCGAACGCGTCCGAATCACACTTAGACATTTCGAGTTCCAACCAAAGTTATACACAAGTTTCAATCAACCAAATGAACCTATATAAATTTCTGAAACACCAATCGAACTTGGTAATATCAAAGTCAACTCCGAATAAAACATATAAACTCTCTGAACTGTCAAATTGCCAACTTCCAGCCAATAGAGATAAAACCTTCTAGGAACCTCCAAATCCAAATCCGAACATATGAATAAGTACAAAATTACCATACTAACCTATTAACACCATCAAATCACTAATATGAGATTGTCTACTAAGAAGTCAAACCTTTGTCAACTCGTAAAACTTAAGTTTCCAAAATGAGACTAAGTGTCTCAAATCACTCTCCAACCTTTCCGAAAACAAACCAAACATCTCTACAAGTTTACAAAACAAAAAACAATATACGGGGAGCATCAAATGGGAAAACAGGATTCAAATACATCAAACAACTAGCCAGGTCGTTACAATAAAATAACATGCTAAAGTGTATGCATGTGCAAAGTGTACGACTACAACTCAAAATAGTCGGGTATGCCATACAATAGCTAGTATCATGTTCAATCAGGAAATGAAAACTACACATATTCTCTAGCATGATTCAAGAAGTTCACATAGTCATACAAACATATAAAGCATGATAGCAAGAAGCACAGTATCCGAAACAAGGCATAATAGAACCTAATGACAATCCGGAACGTGGATAAACCCCGTTGCACGCACATATGCTCTTCACCTCGAATGTACGTCACCCTTCAGTATGTAGCTAATATCATCAATGCAAGCAACAATTCCCTCAAGACAAATCTAGGCAAGATACTTACCTCAAACAAGCAAAATCAATACTTCAAGAGTGCTTCCCTCGCAAATCAGACTTCAAACGACTCAAATCTAGTCAAACAACACACCACAGTGTCAAATAATACTAAAGGCAATAATTACGGAGTATAAAGGCTCGATCTTTAATCAACTATACAAAGTCAACCAAAAAATAAACCTGGGCTCACTCTTGAATCCTACAAAATTCATAAATCGTGACGGCCTGATCGTATACGAGTCCAAATATACAAGTCCCATCCAAATTCAACTCCAAATCAGGGTTCAAATCTAAATTATTCACCTTCCAAAATTCTAGCACAAACCCCCCAAGTTTCTCTTCCAAATTCATGTACTAAGTCTATATTCCATGGGGAAACAAAATGTATAATAAAATCCAAGTAGAAATTACTTACCCTCGAATTGGTGATAAACGTCTCCCCAAAAGTCGCCTATTTCCGTGCTCCAAAACTCAATATAATAAAAAATGAACTAAACTCTAAAACTCAAAATAATAAAAAATGAGCTAACCCTCGAAATAAAAGTACTCTGGCAGCGATTCCGCTTCTGCAGACAAAGTAGCGCTTCTGCGGGCTCGCTTTTGCGAGAAATAGCTTGCATCTGCGAAATCTTCTCCCCCCGCCAACCTCGCACCTGCGACCAACCAATTGCGTCTGCAGCATCGCAGGTGCGCAAGGACAACCGCTTCTATGATATTGCTTTTGCGCATGGGCTTCCACAGGAGCTACATCCCAGCTCCCAACTCCTTTTTACATTTGTGTCCCCCACAATCGCAGGTGCGAACTTGGTAGGTGTGACACACCAGCACCAGAACTACCATCAATACCAGAAAAGTCCAGAAAGAATTCGAAACACACCTGAGCCCCGCCCAATCATAACAAAAAACCCTAATGCTTTATCCAAATGCTCCAAACACCACAAATAGCATTAAAAGCACAAATCAAAGACGAAAATCCATCTCTTAACTTTAAACTTTCAAACTATGCCGAACACGTACGAATCATATTTAGACTTTTCAGATCACAACCAAAATTTATAGACTAGTTTTAATCCAATAAATTAATCTATTACAAGTTGCGGAAACAATACAAGCCCAGTATCATCAAAGCCAACTTCCGATCAAACCTATGAACTCCCCAAACTTTTGAATTGCTAACTTTCAGTAAATAGAGCCAAAACCTTTTAAGAACCTCCAAATCCAAATCCGAACATATACCTAAGTTTCAAATCACCATACATAGCTATTGGGACCATCAAATCACCAATCTGAGGTCATCTACTCATAGGTCAAACCTTGGTTAACTCTTACAACTTAAGCTTCCAAAATGAGGCTAAGTGTCTCAAATCACTTCAAACCTTCCGGCAACTAAACCAACCATACCCACAAGGCACCAAATATGAAATACACATAAGAAAATATCCAATAGGGGAATGGAGCTCAAATTTATAAAATGACCGATCGGGTCATTGCAGTTCTTGTTTTAAATGAAAGGCATTGTGAGTTTGATAATTCTTTGTGTAAAAACTTCTGAGTGATTACTCCTGTGATTTTTGTTTTTGATGTTATAAAATAGTACTTGGTTAAATTTTTGGATTCAAGTGAATTTACGGTCAATTTTAGATGCCATGATAATTGCCACTAAAACAAATCTTCTTTACTTGCAATTATTATACTTTTACCAACAATAGCAAAAGCCGCATAATATGTTGGATAGCACATTTATAAACCAACTTTTGTGGTTATAATAATTGTCGCCAAATAAAAGCCGATACAAGTAATTATTTTTAGCAGTAATATTCTTTACCAGCATTCGACATAAATGCTGCTAGAGGCTTTAGCGACCTTGGATGCAATGACATTTAATCTATTGTGGGTAGGTAAATATTACGACAATAAATAATGCCGCTAAACAAAAACTGTATTGCAACTAAAAAATTCTTTTGGTGTAGTAAAATAATACCATGTTATACGTTTGAATTATACATAAATGATCACTCAAAGCTCCAAGAAGGCAAGAACAATGAGAATAATTTGGTAACAAAAACAAATGTCACGACCCTAAATTTTCATCGTAGGATGTCGTGATGGCACCTAGTCTCTATTACTAGATAATCCTAACATGCATAGAGAAAATAGAGGAAATACTACTAAAACTTCAAATTAAACCTTCACACTATTATAATAAACTCAACAGTACAATAGCCAACACTTTCCCCAAAACCTGGTGGAATGGAGTCATAATCGCTACAAGAAGTACTAATAGTCTCGAAATACAATACTATTTGAAACAAGAAATAAATAGTAGAATGTCTAAAACAAAAGGTGGCACCGAGGCCTGTAGACGTCGAGTAGGTATACCTTGAATCTCCAAAAGAAGCTATTCAATCAACCTCTAGCATCTGGCATGGGCAAACGTACCTGGATCTGCACAAAAAGATATGCAGAGGCGTAGTATGAGTATACCACAATGGTACCCAGTAATTATCAAGCCTAACCTCGATAGAGTAGTGACGAGGCCATGTCGAGACACCTACTAGGATATAAATAGCAGAATGAAAACCTAATAACGAGAAGTAAAGGCAAGCAGAGAAATAAATTATACGAAGCAAGTCAATAACATAGACTAGTGACAGAATTGTAAGGATAGAGATAACATAAGGGAAACAATTTAAAGAGAACCACCAAAGTCAAACACGGATCTAAACTGATAAGGCAAAGAAAAATTAAAGCATCAAGAAGTGTTCCACCAATAACTATTTACAACATGAAATAAACAACAAGAATCACAATCAAGGTATCGCCTCATATACAACAAGAATCGCAACTGAGGTACCGCCTCGTATACAACAAGAATCACAACTGAGGTAGCGCCTCGTATTCAGATTTATCAATTTCAATCACAATCTTTTCTTATACCGTCGCGTGAGTCTTATTTTTAAAAAGTTTTGAAAATATTTTTCTCAAAATATCTACACGCACTTTAGCCTACTGTCACGTCCCAAAATCGAGGGGCGCGACTGGCGCTCAACCAAGTAAACCCAGTCGAGCAATCCTAATTTACATTAACCTCTCATCATTACTCATGCATGATTAACTATAACATAATTAATCTTGACTTTCATATTGAATACATTTGGCTCAATGGCCTAAAATTCTTTCTCATGGTGGGTACACAACTTTATAAATAGTTGTAAATACTGTGAACATAAATACATGACAAAACTCAAAACTTTAAGTACATAACCCACAATGTATATGGAGCTTCTATGACAATGTATACCTATATACATAAAACGAACTAGACCCAAACACCTACTAGAACTGTAGCGGACTCACCATAAGCTGAGTAGTGAAGAACACCCCTATCAAAGATCCATATCATCTTATAGAAGTATATTTGCATCCATTAAAAGATGCAAAGCCCCTGACAAAAGGGACGTGAGTACATGTGGAATAGTATTCGTATGTAAGGCAGTCAAAACAACATATGAAAATATGCTAACTCAAATAAGAGGCAAATAAAATACATCAAGAAACTATGAAACATCCCATAGGATCACATTTCAAGTCTTATTATACTTGCATCATTCTAAACTTCTTTTAGGATCAACTGAGCCATATGAACTATACGTGGAATACATAATATAATGTAATTGTAACAACATGTACAAACAAGGCCAATGGAAGTGGCACCTTCCTCCCTTATTTTACACATATACATTTCATAGACCGTCCTTAGTGTTCATATATCATATTATACATCTATGCGTCTCATAGACCGTTCACAGTATCACCTATACAATACACTTGTGCGTTTCATAGACGGTTCACACTGTTCACTTACACAATACAAGTACACCAATTCACGGTCTTGGAGATACAACATGAATATGATGAATCATAGCAACAATAAAAAGGCTTAGATAGTCGTTAACATCAAGAAAAGTTATTTAGAGATTCTATTAACATTTATAGATATTCAGTCGGGGATCCTCTGTAACCACCTTCACACAAAGCGGCCCTGCCGCCTCATCCCGACATATGCAGATGGAGGTGTATCACAATACCATAATACCTACACAATGTGGCCCTACCGCCTCACCCCACTATATGCGGGTGGAGGTGTATCACAATACCACAATCCCTACACAAAGTAACCCTACCGCCTCACCCCAATATATGCGGGTAGAGGTATATCACAATACCACAATCCCTACATAAAATGGCCCTACTGCCTTACCCCAATATATGCAGGTGGAGATGTATCACAATACCACAATCCCTACACAAAGCGGTCCTACTGCCTCTCCCCAATATATGCGAGTGAAGGTGTATCACAATACCACAATCCCTACACAAAGCGATCCTACTGCCTCACCCCAATAATATGCGGATGGAGTTGTATCACGGTACCACAATCCCTACACAAAGCGGTCCTACCGCCTCACCCCAATACATGCCAGTGGAGGTGTATAACAATACTACAATCCCTACACAAAGCGGTCCTACTGCCTCACCCCAATATATGCGGGTGGAGGTGTATCACAATACTATTATCCCTACACAAAGCGGTCCTACTGCCTCATCCCAATATATGCGGGTGGAGGTGTATCACAATACCACAATTCCTACACAAAGTGGCCTTACCGCCTCACCCCAATATATGCGGGTGGAGTTGTGATCCCAATCACAATACCATATATAAACTCAAAGCGACATAGTTTGTCATTACATTTAAGGTCGTAATTTCCCTTATCACTAGAATACTTCATGTTTATGCTCATCATAGTGAAACAAAACTCATTACATTAGCACATGCATGGTAAATCAATAAGTCAATTTCAATGGCACATGAGCCCAATTTATTTCCTTAAGGTTCATCATCATTTAGTATAGGACATCTCTCTTTCATCTCATTATTCACTCACTTAACATCTTGAGGTCATTAGCTAGGTTCATGACTCTTGGGGACTTAACAATCGAAATCATTTACATACATTATTTCAGAAGCATACAACTATAGTTGAAACCATTGGGACATACAACACTTCATAATTCTCTTTTAGGCAACGACTACATTTCATGTTCATACTATCACTTACTTGTACATGCCATGGGTGATCATAGAACATTAAGAGCATTTCAAACATTTAGGAACATCATAGACTTTACTCGCAAGAACGTAGGGGCCTATAACATATTGGAAATAAAAGTACAAATACATTCATCTCATAACCTTTCACACAATATATCACTTCACAATACCTTCAACTTCTTACAACATCATTATATCATTGGCTCCCTTGGCCATACATATTATTCTTCAATCATAGCACTGTGGCCGTATATCATATTCTGCACTTTCATTTTTTTACTTTCAAGGATTATCATCATGAATATCATCATATAGAATATTCTTAAAATACCTTTCCCAAAAATAGCAATACACAATTTCCACACAAGAATATGTAAGAACGCAAAGCACATTGAACATACTCACAAAGTATAGCATTAATTAAAACAGGCACATATGGGCATGACTTGAGTACATAAGTTTTTAGGCAATTCTACTTTAGAAGAAAAGAGGAGGATGAATTGTGTCTTGACCGATTTTCACGTGCCAAAGAACTTGATTTTTTGACTTAACTATTCCGACACAAAACTAAAAGTGAAGTGTAGAAATTAAACAACTCAATAATTTTTTATGTGGAAAACCTCCTTGCTTAAGAGAGTTAAAAATTATGATCTACCCAAGCAAGATTTGCCTCAAAACTTCACTCACTTCAAATAGCGGTTTTAGGTTATAACTCAATAACCAAAACGACTAACTCTAGTTCCTTGCTCCTACAATCAACCTAATTGTAGATAAGCTTTAGGTTACAACTCTATAACCAAGAGACTAACTCTAGTATATTTTTCCTATAATCAACCCAATTATAGCTATCCCTTTCTAAACTAAGTCTAGCTTAGAAAGCGGAATAAAACTCTTTTGAATTTTTCACATATGTTTACACTTCTTCAATAGCAAAATAGGTTACAATTTAAGATCATTTGACTCAACCTAAACAACTAAAAACTTCATCAGCTTCGTCTTCTGAACCTGGCTTTTAAGTTGAGCAACTTGAATCATTGAAAGTATGTTGTTGCTACGAATGCTATTTTCTCCGGATGATTCTCTGTATTTGTACGGAATAGCCTTAGAGAAAATATCAGCAACATGATGCTTTATATATGCATAATGTTGGACAAAATTCTTCTCCAATTTATGCTCCAAATTCCTAAAAGAAATCGGTTAAGAAAAAGAATCCTTTGAGGATTTGGTTTCCTTATTTATTTCCAACTCCTCAAGCCTTTTCCATTTTCCAACACGAATTACTTCAGCTAATAGTTTCCTTATAACCCACAGATTTTGTTCTTCATGGAATCCGACTTGCATTAGGATTTGACTTTCCTTCAAAGACTCCTTCACAAGATTTTTCTTTCAATGCAAGTATTTCCATAATTAATAAATTCTTGTTGACTACAAATTTCTCCAATTATTACCGTGGTTTTATCCCACGAAATAGATCCTTCAAGGAATCCAAATTTTAATAGAATTCCAGCTCAATCGACTTGTAGTAGGAATAGATTTCTAGCTTCTGATGAGCATCTTCAAGGGACCTGATTCTTGATATCTGCTTTAAACATCTGTAACCCTTGTATATCAACACAAAAATATCTTCAAGAGATCTGGCTCATTGTCAGATGTCACTTAATCATCAAAACTACTTTTAAGTACATAATCTTCAGTCATCTACTGCAAGGGACCTAGTTCTATTGACAACTATTTGTTAATCATCAAAACCAATTGAAGCTCAGCTTAACATATTCCCTCCTTTTTGATGATGACAAACACATGTGAAACTCAACTCAATAATCAAATACACCCATCTGTAATCTTCAACTTAAGAACCAGATTGTTCAACATAAGAACCTGCTTGATCAGTAGCTCAAGGGACTTATCTTCCTATTCATTGCAACTCTATATATGGCTAGGCGTAAGAACGAAATTGGTTCAACATTTTTCTTGGACACATCTCTTTAGAACACAATCAACATTATGACAATATAAACACAAAGACCAGGTTCATTGATCAGTCAATGAGCACATCCTTAACTTTTTTCTTTCGGCATTATTGAAAAACAAAGTGTTAGTAGAGTCAAAAGTGAGAATTAAGAAATATCAAACTCATGGTCGCTCCACCTACACTAATATTCACATAAGTCAAGAGCTCAAACACTAATCTTATGATACTGTCCATCTTAATAGACTAATCAAACCTAGAATATGAAAAGTTATATATGTACCATATTAAGTCTCTTAGGCTCAAACCAACAAAAGTAACAAGAAACTGCTTTTAATGCCACACAAAAAATATTAAACCAGTAGAGTACAAATGATAGCATGTCAAAATAGGGCGTAACTTGGTAAGGACTTGGTTTGGCCATGACTAGGAAAGATTAAGGACCGCGTTCATTAACTGGAAGAGGGATACTTCTGCACTCTAGAGACATAGATATTCCGACTCTAATCTCGCTCTTTTACTTCTGTGATTCAACACAATGCCTCCCTACCTGGTAGTTAAGCTTTTCCTTTTCACACACATGTTGGCTAACTCCACCTCATTGTGTTAATTTCTCTTCAGTTTTCTTTTTCCTTTATTTGAGATAGTCCATGATTTATCATGATTATTCTTCTTTTTTCTTTTGAAGTAGAGGAACTTGTTTTTAGCTTCTTCATCTATTTCAAGATCTTTAGGCATAATAACATTTGGTTTATCCATTAACCGGAACTTGCCCTTTTCCTCTTCTCATATACTTTAGCATTCGAAACATCTTTACCAATAGAACTTTTGCAATTGGTATGCCCTCTTAGACAGCGGAAATCATTAATGCCATCTTCTTTGTTCACTTCTTCTCCCTCTTCTATCTCTCAGTTACCAAGTTTGACAAATTTCAGTTCAATTGATCCAACAAACCATGTTCCTTGTTGGACTACTTTTCTTCGTCAACTTTAATTTCATCAACACCTTTACTAATAGCACCCTCTACTCAACACATTTATTAAAAGAACCGTCTCATCAACAAATTTATTAATATCACCCTCTAAAATCCTGGACTACCAGGTTCAACATCTCTAACTTCTTCAACCATACTCTCAGACAAGAATTTGTTAACTCTCACTAGCACTAGAAGAACCTGGTTCATTGCCAGGGGCTCATGGGGAACCTTCTCCCTTACTTCTAATTCCTTCATTTTAATTTATTCTCACTTATTTCTCTTTATCAACCTCTATTATTTGATCAATAACATTACTCACATCATATAGCATTGCTAAAGGCTTTTTCAAAAACACTTCCATTAGGCACAATACTGGGAGTATTTTCATCTTGTGCTTGAACTTGTGTAGCATCCACCATAACTTCTGAATCTTCCCCCTAAGAATATGCTTCTTCCTTTTCAGAAAGTTTAGGCGTTGATTTCTCACTATCATCCTCAACAGAATAATCAATAAGCCTTGATTTTGATTTTTAGGACATGGTGTTCTGGGATTTTAGTTCTTGGACAAAAATAGGATTTTAAAAATATCAATTTGGGGCTCAATGGATGAAGCATCACCAACAAATTTAGTGTGCTTAGATTCAGTAACCACATATTAGAAAACGTTTTCTTTTGGAGGATCGGGTTCCTAGACAGAGAAGAGAAAACTTAATTTTGAAATTTAAATCAACCCTTATGATTTGTCTAGAGTTCAGACATCTCACATGAAAAGATTTGCAAACCTGAGATTCGTTCCCCCTTTCACATGGTGTCACGACCCCATTTTCCCACCTTAGCATGTCATGATGGCACCTAGTTTCTACCACTAGGTAAGCCTAACTTTAATAATAACTTGATAGAAATAATTTAACAAAAATACTAAAGCAAGTCCAATAAACTAATATAATCTTCTAAAATAGAATCTCAACAATACACTTCCCAAAACTAGTGGAACTGAGTTATAAGCTCTAGAGAGTAATACTAGAACATCTACTACATTATTGTCAGAATGAAAATACAACAGGAAGTAAAGATAAGGGAAGGTGACTCTGAGGCCTGTGGACGCCGAGCAGGTATACCTTGAATTCTCTGAAAAGCAGCTAACAGTCGATCACTAACGCCTGGCACGAGCGGACGTACCTGGATTTGCATAAAAGATATGCAGAAGCATAGTATGAGTATACCACAACGGTACCCAGTCAGTATCAAGCCTAACCTCGGTAGAGTAGTGATGAGGCCAAGTCAAAACACCTACTAGGATATAATAAACATAATGAAAATGTAATAACAAGAAGTAACGGAAAGCAGAGCAATAAGTAATATGAAGCAAGTTAATAACATAGACTAATGAAAGGATTGTAAGCATAGAGATAACATAAGGAAAGCAATTGAAAAGAACCACAATGTTCATATACAGACAATAACTGATAGAACAAGGAAAAACAAAACAACAAGAAGTTTTCCCACCAAATAGCTCTTTACAACACGAGATAAATAACAAGAATCACAACGAGGTACCGCCTCATGTACAACAAGGATCAGAACCAAGGTGCCCCCTCGTATATATTGAGAATCACAAATGAGGTACCGCCTCGTACTCAAAATTCACAATCTCAATCACAATATTTTTTTTATACCTTCGCGTGAGCCTTACATTTAAATAGTTTTGAAAATAATTTTTTCCAAAATAGCTACACGCACTTTAGCCCACCTTATGGCGCAAGGTGACTTCACGTAATTCCCTTATAGGAAACACGCACATAAGTCCCACCTTATGCCGTCACATGCATATTAACCCCTATCCTTATACTGCCGCATGCACATCAATATCACATCACAATAATAACTCGTACCACAAGTGCCCATATGTCACATTTTGCCAAATATCAATAATATCAATGTTTACGCAACAATAGCCCATGGCTCCACCACAATGTGTACAAAAATATCGACAATAACATTGAATGTAAATTCTCAACAAGAAAGATGTCTCAACAATTAACACTTCTCCTCAAAGTGATAATGACTTTCACAACTTCAACACCAATAACTCAACAATGAGAAAGATAATATGTTACCACGATACTAAGTAAGAATAACTCACAATAAAAGAGATAACATATATCGATGGCTTCAAATAAGGATAATCAACCATGAAAGAGATAACATGTAACAATGAAAGAGGCAACAAGTTCAACTAAAGCATAAGAGCCAAATATCAAGTAAGATGCGAACAAGTGTTAACAAAGTCATTTAAGGCATGTAAGGATAAACAAAGACAACTAAGAACAGGTTGACTACGAGAATTTAGAACATGATATGACAATTCAATTAAAGCGTAGAAAGAGTCTAAGTAGCCTAAACCGGTCAAATACCACATATAACATATGTTCCCACTCGTCACCTTGCACAAATGGATTTCACATAACACAAATGACACAATCAATCCCAAATCCAACGGAGTAGTTCCCCCACACAAAGTTAGGCGAGATACTTACCTCAACTAGGCCAATTCAACCCTCGAAAATAGCTTTTCCCCTAAATTTCGTCTCCACACGGCTCAAATCTAACAAAAATCGACTTAATATCATCAAACAATGCAAGAAAAATTAATTACAATAGATAAAGATGTGATCTTTACACTTTTCGTAAAAAGTCAACAAAAGTCTGGTCAAAATTCGGGTCTAAGGGTAGATTCTGACTACCCATAATCCCACGAGTTCATATATGTGATTACTGTTAAAATCCGAGTCCAAATCGACTTTAAAAACTCAAATTCTTATTTTTTAAAAACTTGACAAAGTGTCACTTTGATTCACCTGACTTTGATGTTAAAATTTAAGATATATTGATGGAATATAGTTGGAAATGGATTAGAATCACTTACCCAAAGTTTCGAGATGAAAATCTCCTCTCCAAATCACCTCCTACCGAGTCTAGGGTTCCAAAATGAAAGAATATGAGATGAAATCCCAACTTCCATCCCTTTTGATCAGCTGCAGACGTCGCAATTGTGACTTGCGAAGAATTCATCGCAAATGCGACCTCTGACCAGCCTACAGGGATTTCGCAACTGTCCCTTCACAAAAACGATTGATTAGTCGCAAACGCGAGCTACCCAAAATCCTAAGTCACTTCACAATTGCATGCCAGGTATCGCAACACCTGAGGCCCCCTACTAAACATCCAATTGCGAAACTGGTATTCACAAATGCGATACCTGAAGCATCAACACACCAACTTTTGCATTTTAGTGCAAAAGCTTCCGAAATATGTCTGATAATCATTCGAGCCCCCGAGGCTCCAAATCAAACATCCACACAAGTCTAAAACCATCATATGAACTTGCTCGCGTGATCAAAATAGAAAAATAACATCTAAAACTACGAATCGAACACTAAAACACATAAGTTTCAAAGTAAATTTCAAGAATCTCTAGACCTATAACTAAACGTCTGAATCCTAACAAATCAACTACAATTGGTACCAAATTTTGCAGACATGTGCTAAATAGCATAACAGACCTATTCCAAGTCCCAAAATCAAATTCTAAACTCGATATCCAAAAGTCAACCTACGGTCAAACTTTTTAACTTCAAATTGCCAAATTTTGGCAAAACAACACAAATCAACCTACGGACTTCCAAAATCAAATTTCGGGCATACGCCCAAGTCCGAAATCATAATACAAAGTTATCGGAGCCATCAAAACACCGTTCCGGGGTCGTTTTCACAAAAGTCAATATTTGGTTAACATTTCTAATTTAAGCTTCTAAGTCAAGAACAAAAGGGTCCAAATCAACCCGAAAGCTTCCCGGAACGAAACTAACCAACCCTGCAAGTCATAAAACCATGAACACATATGTGTGAAGCATCAAAAAGGGAAACAAGGTGCAATTACACAAAACGGCCGGTCAGGTCATTACATCCTCTCCCTCTTAAAACAAACGTTCATCCTCGAACATGCATAAGGACATACATGAAGTGGTGAAAAGGTAAGGATAACGACTCCGCATGTTGTGCTCGGTCTCCCAGGTCACCTCCTCGACCGGATGACCCATCCATTGAACCTTCACTGAAGCAATATTCTTTGATCGTAACTTCCGGACTTTTCTGTCTAAGATAGCCATCGGCTCCTCAATATAAGTCAAATCCTCATGGATAAGTTGAAGTCTAAAATATGAGACGGATCACCGTAATACTTTCAGAGCATAGAAACATGGAACACCGAATGCATCGCAGATTAACTAGGTGGAAATGCAACCATGTAGGAAACTTCACCTATCCTCTCAAGGATATCAAAAGGTTCGATAAATCTAGCGCTCAACTTGCCCTTCTTACCGAACCTCATCACACCCAAGACTCGCTCTCCAACCATGAATGCAACATCACAAACCTTCTGATCCGCATAACTTTTCTCTCTAGATTGGGCTGTATGAAGCCGATCCTGGATCAACTTGACCTTCTCCAAGGCATCTTAAATCAAATATGTGCCCAATAACTTAGCCTCTCCCAGCTCAAACCAAAACGACACCATCTCCCATATAGGGCCTCAAAATGAGCGATCTGAATAATCGATTGGTAGCTGTTGTTGTAGGCAAATTTGCAAGGGGCAAGAACTGATCCCAAGAACCCCTAAAATCCATAACATAGGCACGAAGCATATCCTCCAATATCCGAATGGTTCGCTCGCCGTCCGTCTGGGGTGAAATGTTGTACTCAACTCAACCCGTGTGCCTAACTCACGTAGTATAGCTCTCTAAAAATGTGATGTAAACTGCGTATCCCGGTCAGATATGATGGATACCAACACGCCATAAAGTCAGACAATCTCGCAGATATAAATCAGAGCCAGCTGCTTTGAAGAATAGGTAGTCACTACAGGAAGGAAATGAGCTGATTTGGTCAATCCGTCCACAATCACCCATACCACGTCGAGTTTCTTTTGAGTTCGTGGCAGCCTAACAAATAAATCTGTGGTAACACACTCCCATTTCCACTCGAGAATCTCAAATCGCTTAAGCATACCGCTCAGCCTCGGATGCTCATACTTCACTTGCTAGCGATTTAGGTACCGGGCTACATACACCACTATGTCTTTCTTTATTATCCTCCACCAATATTGTTGCCTCAAATACTGATACATCTTAGCGGCACCCGAGTAAATGGAGTACCGTGAACTGCAGGCCTCCTCAAGAGTCAACTCACGCAACCCATCCACATTGGTCACACATAACCGGTGAATCCGCAAGACACTGTTATCTCCAAGAGAAACCTCATTGGCTTCGCCATGATGTACCGTGTCCTTAAGGACAAGCAAATGGGTGTCGTCATACTGACGCCCTCTGATGCGATCATATAAAGAAGACCGAGAAACCACGCAAGTAAGAACTCCACTGGGCTCTGAAACATCCAATCTAATAAACTAATTGGCTAAGGCCTGAACATCCATTGCTACTGGCCTCTCCGCTACCGGTAGATATGCTAAACTGCCCAAACTCTCCGCCTTTCAACTCAAGGCATCAGCCACCACATTGGCCTTCCCAGGATGATATAGAATAGTAATATCATAGTCTTTAGGCAACTCTTACCATCTCCGCTGCCACAAGTTAAGAGCTTTCTGTTTGAACAGATTGTGCAGACTCCGGTGGTCAATAAATACCTCACAAGGTACACCGTACAAATAATGCTGCTAAATCTTTAAGGCATGAACAATAGTTGCCAATTCCAAGTCGTTGACCGGATAATTCTTCTCATGGACCTTCAAATGTCGAGACACGTAGGCAATCAACCTACCATCTTGCATCAACACCGCGCCAAGGCCAACACGTGATGCATCACAATATATAGTATAAGTCCCCAAACCCGTAGGCAACACCAACACTGGGGCTATAGTCAAAGCAATCTTGAGCTTTTGAAATCTCGCATAACACTCCTCGGACCATCTGAATGGAGCACCCTTCTGGGTCAATCTAGTCATAGGTGCAGCAATAGATGGGAAACCCTCTATGAAATGACGATAATACCCGGCCAAACCTAGGAAACTCTGAATCTCAGTTGTTGAAGACGGTCTGGGCCAACTTTGAACTGTATCATTCTTCTTTGGATCTACCTTGATCCCCTAAATCGATACCACATGACCCAAAAATGCCACTGAATCAAGCCAAAGTTCACATTTTGAGAATTTTGCATACCAATTCTCTATCAAGGTAAGCACGATCGTCGGGTGCTGCTCATGAGCTTCCCGACTGCAGGAGTACACCAAGATGTCGTCAATAAACACAATGATGCATAAATCAAGATATGGCTGGAATACAGTATTTATCAAGTGCATAAATGTTGCTGGTGAGTTGGTTAGCCCAAATGACATCACAAGGAACTTAGAGTGACCATTCCGAGTCCTAAAGGCAGCCTTCGGAATATTCGGATCCCGAATCTTTAGCTGATGATAACTTGACTGCAAATCAATCTTTGAGAACACTCTACCACCCTGTAGCTAATCAAATAAGTCATCAATGCGTGACAATGGATACGTGTTCTTCATTGAAACCTTGTTCAACTGCCGATAATCAATACACATGCGCACAAAACCATCCTTCTTCTTCTTCACAAACAAGACTGGAGCACCCTAAGGCGACACATCGGGCCGCATAAAACCCTTATCAAGCAACTCTTGCAACTGATCCTTTAACTTCTTCAACTCTATTGAGGCCATACGATATGGTGGAATAGAGATGGGCTGAGTGCCCACCAACAAGTCAATACAAAATCGATATCCCTATCGGGCGACATGCCTGGAAGATCCGTTGGAAATATATCTGGGAAGTCTCTCACTACCGGAGCTGACTCAATGGTAGGAGTATCAACACTTAAATCTCTCACAAAGGCTAGATAAGCATCACACCCCTTCTCAACCATCCGCTGAGCCTTTAGAAATGACACAACCCTTCTAGGAACATAATCCAATGCACCCCTCTACTCTAACTATGGCAAACCTGGCATAGTCAATGTCACAATCTTGGCATGGAAATACAGAATAGCATGATAGGGCGACAACCATTCCATGTCCAAGATAACATCAAAGCCTACCATACTAAGCAACAATAGATCAACTCTTGTCTCAAAACCACCAATAAAAAATAGACACGACCGATGCACACGGTCCACAATAATAGATTCTCCCACAGGCGTGGACACATTAATAATAGAACTCAAAGAATCGCGAGATATATCCAAATACGGGGCAAAGTAATATGACATAGATAAGTGGATCCTGGATCAAATAAGAATAATGCATCCCTATGGCAAACGAAACCATACCTGTAATGACTGCGTCTGAAGCGACTGCCTCCGTCCTACCCAAAAAAGCATAGAATCTATCCTGGCCTCCCCCTCTAAGGAAACCTCTACCCGCTCGTCCCCCTACCCTTAGCTGGTTCTGCGAGTGGAGCGGCAACTGGCGAAGAAATCATGGCTTGTGAAGTCTGTGGACTAGACTGAATTCGTGGAGCCTGAGTAGTCTATGGAGTTGCACCCTCGTAAGTCTAGGGCAGTCTCTAACCATATGATGGGTATCACCACACTCAAAGCAAGCTCACAGTGGGTGTGGCCGCTGGTGCTGGTCACCTGGACTGACCGTTGAGGCTCTCCGTTCAGGAGGTGCACAATAAGGTGGTTGAGCAAGGTGTGCAACCTGAGGTCTCGGAATAACCGGAGCACCACTAGAAGCTGAAAGTGCTGAGTGAACTGGATGACTCACATAGCCTCTGCCATGATGGGATATAGCTGTAGCGTGTCCACCACTAAATCCTTCCATACCTCGAGGCCTTTTGGCATCCATGTCCTCTCTGTCACGGCCTCACATACCCTCGAATCTCCTTGCAATCTCTACCACCTGCTGATATGGGGTATCTGTCTCCAACTCTAGAGCCATGCTGAATCTAATACCATTGTTGAGCCCCTCAATAAATCGACGGACTCACTCTCTAACTGTAAAACCCAAGGCAGGTGCATGTCTGGACAAATTAGTGAATCAGACAGCATACTCTGACACTGTCATAGTACTCTCGCACAACTGCTCAAACTCTGCGCGCCATGCATCCCTAAGGGTCTGAGGAACAAACTCTCTCAAGAACAACTCTGAAAATCGAATCCATGTAAGTGAAGTTGCATCGACTGGGCTACTCTCCTCGTACACTCGCCACCACTGATAGGTTGCTCCTGATAGCTAGAATGTAGTAAAAGCAACCCCATCCGTCTCCACAGTACCCATGGTATGGAGAATGCGGTGGCACTCCTCTATAAAACAATGTGCATCCTCTCAAGCCAAACCACTGAAAGTAGGAGGGTGATACTTCTTGAACCTCTCAAGTCTAAGTTTCTCCCCCTCAGATGTTGCTGCCCTAACCTCGGGCTGAACAAGAACAATAGGTTGTACTTGTATAATATCTGGGACCTGATCGACATGGACCCGCTGCTCTCGGGTACGGGCCGCAGGAGTCTGAGCTCCTCCCCAAGCCTGAGATGCGGCTGATGCAAGTAGAATCAACCCCGCCTTAGCTAAAGTACCAAACATGCTCAACAACTGTGCGAGGGTCTCTTGATGTGTAGGGGTGGCAACAGGCGCCTCGACTGCCTCCCCCCCACCCAAATAGAGTTATTGGCATCTCCTCTATCGTAACTAGGGCAGGTGTTTTGGCTGCACAATGTCCCCCTCCTCGGCCTCTACCCCGGCCTCTCACGGCTCTAGCAGGGGGTGCAGGTGTCTGATCGTAGGATCCATTAGTGTGTGTCCTCACCATTTGTGACAGAATAGAAAGCCAAAGGTTCAGTTTTCAAAGTGAACTAATTTATACGATAAGGAATTAAAGAAGTGACGTTTTCCTAATCGTTCTGTAGCCTCTCGAAGATAAGTACAGATGTCTCCGTACCGATTCGTAAGACTTTACTAAACCTGCTTATAACTCGTAACGCCTATGAACCTAGAGCTATGATACCAACTTGTCACGACCTCATTTTCCCACCTTAGGATGTCATGATGGCACCTAGTTTCTACCACTAGGTAAGCCTATCTTTTAATAATAACTTCACAAAGATAATTAAACAAAAATACTAAAGCAAGTCTGATAAACTGATATAATCTTTTGAAATAGAATCTCAATAATACACTTCCCAAAACTAGTGAAACTAAGTCATAAGCTCTAGAGAGTAATAGTACAATGTCTACTACATCACTTTCGGAATGAAAATACAATAGGAAGTAAAGATAAGGGAAGGTGACTCTGAGTCCTGCGGACGCCGAGCAGGTATACCTTAAAGTCTCCGGAAAGAATCTAACAGACGCTCACTAATGTCCGACACGAGCAGACGTACCTGGATCTGCACAAAAGATGTGCAGAAGCATAGTATGAGTATATAACAACGGTACCCAGTCAGTATCAAGCCTAACCTCGGTAGAGTAGTGATGAGGCCAGGTTAAGACACATACTAGGATATAATAAACATAATGAAAAAGTAATAACAAGAAGTAACGGAAAGCAGAGCAATAAGCAATATGAAGCAAGTTAATAACATAGACTAATGAACGGATTGTAAGCATAGAGATAACATAAGGAAAGCAATTGAAAAGAACTACAATGTTCATATACGGACAATAACTTATAGAACAAGGAAAAACAAAACAACAAGAAGTGTTCCCACCAAACAACTCTTTACAACACGAGATAAACAACAAGAATCATAACGAGGTACTACCTCGTGTACAACAAAAATCACAACCAAGGTACCGCCTCATATATATTGAGAATCACAAACGAGGTACTGCCTTGTATATATTGAGAATCACAACCGAGGTACCGCCGCGTACTCAAAATTCACAATCTCAATGACAATATTTTCTTGTACCGCCACGTGAACCTTACATTTAAATAGTTTTGAAAACATTTTTCCTAAAATAGCTACACGTACCTTAGCCCACCTTATGACGTCATGTGGCTACATGTAATTCCCTTACATGCAATACGTACATAAGTCCCACCTTATGCCGCCGCATGCACATTAACTCCTATCCTTATACCGCCACATGTGCATCCATATCACATCACAATAACAACTCGCACCACAAGTGACCATATGTCACAATTTGCCAATAATCAACAATATCAATGTTTACACAATAATAGCCCATGGCTCCACCACAATGTGTACAAGAATATCGGCAATAACCATGAATATATATTCTCAACAAGAAATATGTCTCAACAATTAACACTTCGCCTCAACGTGATAACAACTTTCACAACTTCAACACCAATAACTTAACAATGAGAAAGATAATATGTAATCACGATACTAAATAAGAACAACTCATAATAAAAGAGATAACATATATTGATGGCTTCAAATAAGGAGAATCAACCATGAAAGAGATAACATGTAACAATGAAAGAGGCAACAAGTTCAACTAAAGCATAAAAGCCAAATATCAAGTAAGATATGAACAAGTGTTAACAAAGTCATTTAAGACATGTAAGGATAAACTAACACAACTAAGAACCGGTTGACTACGAGAATTTAGAACATGATATGACAATTCAATTAAAGCGTGGAAAGAGTCTAAGTAGCCTAAACCGGTCAAATACCACATATAACACGTGTACCCACTCGTCACCTTGCGTACACAGCTTTCACATAATACAAATGACACAATCAAACCCAAATCCTACGGAGTAGTTCCCCCACATAAAGTTAGGCGAGATACTTACCTCAACTAGGCCAATTAAACCCTCGAAAATAGCTTTTCCTCCAAAGTTCGTCTCCATACGGCTCAAATCAAACCAAAATTGACTTAATATCGTCAAACAATGAAAGGAAAATCAATTACAATAGATAAAGCTATGATATTTATATTTTTCCCAAAATGTCAACAAAAATCATAACCCCACGAGTTCGTTTATGTGATTAGTTTCAATATCCAAGTCTAAATCGACTCTCAAAATATAAATTCTTATTTTTCAAAAACTTGACAAAGTTTCACAAATTTTCTCTTTGATTCACATGATTTTGATGTTAAAATCTAAAATATATTGATGGAATATAGTAGGAAATAGATTATAATCACTTACCCAAAGTTTGTAGATGAAAATTATCACGACCCAAACCAATGGGTCGCGATGGGCACCCGGTACCTTGCTCAATCGAATACCAACATAACGTATCTTTTTGTATCATACTATCATCGATAACTGAGAGGGGAGGCTGCCGTGAGATAAGTAGAATACAACATGAAATACCAACTTATAAATAAGACATACGGGCCTATAAGACCAAAATAACCACTCGTACACTGAACATAGGCCGACAAGGCCATACAATCTTTTACGTACATGACATCTGTCTACAAGCCTCTAAGAATACATAATTATCATAAAGGTCAAGACAGAGCCCCGCCATACCAAACAATACACGTCTAAATCATACTGACCAAACAGGCAACTCCGGAGCAAATGGAGCATACCAACACCTTCCGCTGAGCTGATAGCCTATTTGGAGGACTCTCGACCTGTCTATCGGGACCTGCGGGCATGAAAAGCAGTGTCTCCCGACAAAGGGACGTCAGTACAAATAATATACCGAGTATGTAAGGAATACAAATCAGTAAATAATCGACATGAGAAAAATATGGAGTAAAAGACTCGACATGTATATCTGAATAGCTCTATGAATCATTAATATATACAACGTCATGCATATGCATATAAATATCATACCATGCTTAGGTATATGCGTTCATAACATCATCAAACCTCTGAGGACATCCCATCATATCATTTCGGCCACTGTGGGCAAATCATCAACGTATACCAGCTGATCAGGTGGTAGTGCGTATATAACGCCATAACCTTTTCCCATATCACATATACATATAATATACGCGTATATAACGCCCTCTGGTCATGGGTCAATGTACATGTATAAATGCATGAAATGCATAAGAAATACGTTAATAAAATTTCTCGGAATGTCATAAAAATAATATGCCTATCGGATAAACTTTATCAAATACGTATTTTTCTGAGACCCACGAATAAAAGATATAATAATAATTCACATGGGGAATCAAGAATATAGACACATCTAGTATTTCTATGAATAGAGTCATTTATGAAAGTTGCGTATTTTGCTCGTTTTATTTGTATCATTTAGATCATGCCAAAAAGAAAGAAGGGATAGCCTTCACATACCTGAGTCAATTTTCTTGACAATTCCTCTAACACCCGTTAATTGCGACAAAACACGTGATGGCAGATCGAAGTAGGGAAAAATCCGTATGATGTTCTTGAGAAAGATTGCATTGTACTCCCTTATAATTGCAAAATCTCACGTTGCTTAAGATGCTATGAAATCTTGTTGAATTTCCATGAAATTTTGTTGAAGATGCTAAAATTCTCACGTTGATTTGAATTGGTGAAGGTCTTGCGTTACTTATATGATATATAATATGCATATGCATATTAGAATGGTTTTAACGTTATTTATGTAGCTTGTTCATGAATTTGAGATATCTTATATATGGATGTGGGCCTCACTTTATGTGGTGGCTTAACCACATAATCCAAATGACTTAATCTTGCCACATAGCCCATGATGACTTAAGAGTCACAAAGCTTTAGGTGGCTTGCTGCCACATGGGGTTTTAGATTTATCCAAAATGTTTAATTAATCTCCCACTAAAAATCCATAAATACCTAATTATTCACATAATTAAGAATTATCTCAAATTACTTAAAATACTACTTACATTTATCACACTTTATAAATCTTACTATCATAGTCATGTGGTACATTGTATGGAACTAGTCCATAAATGCCGGGTGTTATAGCTCGGACCGCATTCTATCCCAAATTGACAACCTTCAACGAAACTCATTTTCTTTGATTCATTTACCCTTTAATCTTCACGACACTTACTTATCGCCCGTTATAAATAGCATAAATGTTTATAACCAAAACAATAATCTCCTTCCCGAGTCTGCGTCGATTAACTTACGACGAAACTTTGACATACGAAAATGGGGGATTGGGATGTAACATCTCATTTCCGAGCCCTCATCAATTTATTTATGGCGTACTTTCACGTACGAAAATATGGGGTGTAACAAAAGTCCCCTCCCCAAATCGCCTCCCACCGAGTTTAAGGTTCCAAAATGAGAGAATATGAGATGCAATCCCGACTTCCAACCCTTTTGATCAGTTGTAGACATCACAATTGTGACATGGGTTCGCAATTGAGAACCCTCACTTTTGCAAATAATTCATTGCAAATGCAACCTCTGACCAGCCTACAGGGACTTCGCAATTCGCAAAAATGACAGATTAGTCGCAAATGCGAGCTACCCAAAATCCCAAGTCACTTTGCAATTGCGAGCCAGGTATCGCAATTGCGATACCTGAGGCCCCTGCTAAGCTCGCAATTGCGAACCTGGTTTTCGCAAATGTGATACCTGAAGCATCAACATACCAAATGCTGTGTTTCGGTTCAAAACCTTCTAAAACATGTCAGATACTCATCTGAGCCCCCGAGGCTCCAAACTAAACATCCACACAAGTGTAAAACATCATACGAACTCTCTTGCATGATCAAAACACGAAAATAACATCTAAAAATATGAATCGAACACTAAAACACATAAGTTTCAAAGTAAATTTCAAGAATCTTTAGAATTACAACTAAACTTCTAAAACCTATTAAATCAACTATAATTGATATCAAATTTTGCAGACAAGTTTTAAATGGCATAACAGACCTATTCTAAGTCCCAAAATCAACATTCCGAACTCAATAGCTATCTATGGTCAAAAGTTTTAATTTTTAATTGCCAAATTTTGGCAAAACAACACAAATCAACCTACGAACTTCCGAAATTAAATTTCGGGCATTCTCCCAAGTCCGAAATTACGATATGAAGCTATCGGAGCCATCAAAATACGGTTCCGGGATCGTTTTCACAAAAGTCAAAGTTTGGTTAATATTTTTAATTTAAGCTTCTAATCAATTGTCTTCGCATCATCCATATCAAACTATTTGAGTAGTTCCTAGATGTACTTCCGACATGCTCATCTCAAATTCATTTCCCATTAAATGTGCAACCTTACTTTCGTCTTAGAAACATTGCATTATCAATTTTACGTGGATTCCTTCAGTAGCATTTTTCATTCTTGGTCAGTAGAGGGAATAGGTTTATTGACACCAGTCGTTCTAGAAATAACTTGTTCGGTTCCTCCTGTCTGTTGTACATCATGCTCAGCTTCCATGGAACTTGGTTTGTTCACCGGATCACCTTTTTCATCAATACTTTCCAGGCTATTTGATCTGGTCCAACATCATATTTTCATATGAGTCTGATTCTATCATCATCCTCATCATCCTGTAAAACTTTCTCAGCCAAGTGATCGGTTTTATCAAAAATTACATGAACACTTTCTTCAACACATAGGGTTGTTTTATTATACACTTTATATGTCTTATTATGTGATGAATACTCGAGGAAGAGAGCCTCATCACTTTTTCCATCAAACTTACCTGAGGACTTTTTCCTCTTATGCACAAAACACTCACAACTAGAAGCTCTTGGATAAGTTAGATTATGTTTTTTGCCCTTTTAGTAATTCATAGGGGCCTTCTCCAATAAAGTCAAATCGTACACCTAAAACTATGTAACATGCAATGTTTACAGTCTCAGTCCAGAAACTCTTAGGATGTCCACTAGCAATTAGCATAGTTTTTGTCATATCCTCTAAAGTTATATTTTTTCTTTCGACTATACTATTTTACTAGAGGGTCCTAGGTGCAGAAACGTATGATGTATGTCATGATTCACATGAGATTCAATAGAACTAGCATTATCAAATTCAATATCATCGTCAAACTTAATGTTAGCAAGTTGACTATCCATTTCTCTTTGTAGTTTCTTTATGAATACAACAAATACATCATATGTTTCATCTTTAGAAGCAAGAAATAAAGTTCTTGTGTACCTGGAATAGTCAGCAACAATCAGAAATAAATACCTCTTTCTACATTTGCTTTGAACCTTTATTGGACCACATAAATTCATATGCAACAGATCCAAGGTCTAGAAGTACTTACTAGTTTATTCAATTTTAAGGACAACTTCACATG
Source organism: Nicotiana otophora (assembly GCA_000715115.1). Taxonomy (NCBI): domain Eukaryota; kingdom Viridiplantae; phylum Streptophyta; class Magnoliopsida; order Solanales; family Solanaceae; genus Nicotiana; species Nicotiana otophora. The sequence continues at coordinate 239,793 of AWOL01S0002522.1, read as the reverse complement.
TTTACCTTTAGCACAAGCATCACACACTTTATCTTTTGTGAACTTGGATTTTGACAGAACAAGAAGAAGGTCCTTTCTCACCAATTGGTTTAGCAGTGAGAAGCTTGCATGTCCTGGATGCTTATGCCACAATAAAGAGTCATCATTCCAAACACTAAGACACGTTAGTTTATTTTCTAGAAGTGACATAATATCAACTTTGTAATTATTTTTGTGCCTATGTTCTGTGAGTACCAAGAATCTAAAATTTAGATTAGTCACAATACACACAAAAGAAGTGAATAGAACCTGGTTTGCTCTATCACACATTTGAAACATATTCAGAAAGTTTTATTTCAAACCTTTAACATAATATATGATTTACAATCACGTGAGAGTGAGACTTACCAACTTTACTTGTACCAATGATATTTCTTTTCTTACCCATGCCATACACTCTTATTTAAATACTATCAATCGAGAAAAAATAATTTTTCTCCAATTATGTGCCTCGAGCACCACTAAGCAAAATGAAGTATCACAATTACTCTGCACTATATGGGTGCCTAGTATCAATGCCCCTTAACAAAGCACGTGTGTGTATATATATATATCACTGTGTTTGCGCTCTACTAATATGTCAGACTCCGGAGGGGCGGATCCTTCCAAGCGCTAATCAAAAGCCAATAAGGCATGTTGCGGCATGCAACCCGATCCATATAATAATAATACTAATAAGGACAATATGGCCGTCTGCGGCATGCAGCCGATCCACAATAACTCTCTTAACACGACTCTAAGTCCCACCTCAGTCATCAACCTCTCGAGTCTCTAAGGCTCACAATCTCATATAACTTAGCCCAACAACACCACATATGGGAAAAATAATGATAACATGCGATGTAACAATAGATGATCAACAAATACTGGGATATAATATGCAAATGAATAATCATGACTGAGTATATAATTACAGTTAAATCAGATAACCCAAAATAACAGAAATAGACTCATCAGCTGTTAATCAAATAACCACAGAGCCTAAATATAATTTCTAACATGAACCATAGCTCCACTAATTTAACAAGTAGGAAAATTACGGATAAAAAAGGACATGATAGCAACACACTACATAAATCCATCCGGATCACAATTTTCTCGATGCACGCCCACACGCCTGTTACCTAGCATGTGTGTCACCCCCAACAAATCACAATAACATGGTTCCTATGAATAATTACCCTCAAAATGTGCAAATCAATACTCCAACAAGCCCTTCCCTCACAAATCGACCTCCAAAAGACTCGCATCTAGCAATAAACAACTTAATATCATACGAAACAACTTCAAACAATAATGTTTCGATTTTTATCAAAATAAAAAAGTCAACCCAAAAAGTTAACCACAGGCTCGCACCCCGGAACCCAGACAAACTTAAAAATTTTGAACTCCCATTCAATTACGAGTTCAACCATACCTATTGCATCTAATTCCGACCTCGATTCGACCTTCAAATCCTCAATTTTCACTTTAGGAAGTTTTTTCCTAAAATCCTCCATTTCTTCACTTTAATTCACCAATTAAATGCTTAAAACAGAGATGGAATCATGAAATAATAATAAATCTTAGTAAAAAATACTTACCCCGATCCAAATCATAAAAATCTCCTCTAAAATCGCCCAAAATCGACCTCTCTAACTCAAAATGTGATATGATAACTCTAACCTTTGAAATGGAATTTTAAACATTCTACCCAGGTGTTTACCTTTCGCAATCACGAAGAACAAAGTTCACTAGCTTCTCAATCCTCTTTCGTGAACGTGACAGCTTAGTCGCGAACGCGATGACCAATACCCAAAAGCTACGCGATCGCGAACCTGACCATGCGATCACGATGAACAAATGCGTGCCGTCCACAGGCCCTCCCTTCTTTCTGCGCAAACGCGTCTCCTCACTCACGTTTGCAATGAACAAACACCCCAAGGCTTCGCGAACGCATCCATATCATTGAAAATGTGGAGAACAAAGACTCACTTGCCAGTAATAACTCAACACGATCGCGAACCACTCTTCGCGATCGTGAAGAAGGAAACCAGAAGCACAGATTCAACAGTTCCTCTATGTCCAGAATGAATTCGACAACCATCCGAAACATCCCCGGGGCCCTCGGAACCCCATCCCAACATAATAAAAAATCCTAAAATACGATACAAACTTACTCGAAGCCTCAAATCACATTAATCAATATCTAAATCACGAACCACACCCCAATTCAAGCATAATGAAACTAATTAATTTCCAACTTCTAAAACTAATGCAGAACCATATCAAATCAACTCCGAATGAAATCAGTCCAAAATCATCATACGAAACTATAGAAACCATCAAGCCACCATTCTTGACTCATCTACACAAAAGTCAAACTCTGGTCAACTCTTTCAACTTAAGCTTTCAAACGTAGGACTAAGTGTCACAATTCACTCCAAAACTTCCCTGAAACCAATCCAAACATTCCGGAAAGTCACATAACCATGAATGAACATAGAAGTAGAAATAAATAGAGGAATGGGGCTACAATACACAAAATTACCGACCGGGTCATTACAAATAACTTCTCCAAAAGAGAATAATTTGTTTATGATCGATGTTAGTCGAGTGTTCATCTCTTGGAAAGCTTCCCCCTCCTTCATCTTGAAAAGTTCATACTGTCTGGTAAGCACATTAATTTTTGACTGGTTAACTTGAGTCGTACCTTCATGAGCAGTATGTAAAGCATCTCAGATATGCTTAGCATTAGTGCATGCAGAAATTTGATTGTACTCGCCAGGTCCAATGCCACAGATTAAGATCTTTTGTGCCTTGGCATTCTTCTGCACAGCCTTGACATTTTCATTATTATATTTCTCCCTAGTTTTAGGGCCAATTACTTCACTCTTGTTGTTTTTTTCCATGGGAACATTTGGAGCACTCTCAACGATGTCCCAGAGTTCTAAATCTTCACTTTACAGAAAAATCTCGCATTCGTTTTTCACCATCAATAGTATTTTTCGTTGAGCAATGGTGGCCTTATTGTCGATTGTCCTTCTTGAACTCTTGGAGGTGCAGCCATCTTGGATTCCTTCAAGGTGTTAACCTCTAATAAAAGAACCTACTCTGATACCAATTTTATTTTAGGATTCACCTAGACACAGAGGGGAGTGAATTGTGTCTTGCCCCATTTTAGCGTGCCAAAACATATGGTTCTTTGATTTAACTATTCTGACACAAAATTGAAAGTGAAGTGCGAAAATTAAACACCACAATATGTTTTACGTGGAAAACCTCTTTACTCAAGGGAGTAACAAATCATAACCTACCCTAGTAGGATTTTCTCAAAACTTCACTATCTTCAAAGAGCAATTTTATGTTACTACTCAATAACCAAAGGGACTAACTCTAGTACCTTACCTCTACAATCAACCCAATTATAGCTAAGCTTTAGGTTACAACTCTATAACCAACGATACTAAGGCCTCATTTTTTGCATTTAATGAAAGTCTGAATCTTAGTTATTTAGATCTCAGACATTAAGTGTGTTCGTTTGCTTTTCAACCACTTAATATATCTAAATAGGTCTGTATGATTAAGATCTATAACAAAGACTTAATTTCATTAAGATACTATCATCCACATTCACTACTAACTACTGTCACCGCCTACAATTATTAATTACGACTACCAATATACTCAACTACCACCATCACCACCATATTCAACCATAGCCGCCACCACTACCGCCACCCACCACCCCCACCATCATACTCAACCACACACTCACCCACCTCAACTACTACAACCAACCACCTCATCACCATCAACAACCATAGCCGGCACCGCCCACCATTACAAACTACTACCACCTACCATCACCTTTCCCCACCTCAACTACTACAACCAACCACCCCATCACCATCAACAACCATAGTCGGCACCGCCTACCATTATAAACTACTACCACCTACCATCAACTTTCTCAATCATAACCACAATCACCACCATCACCCACCACCCACCATTAATAACTATCACCACCCACCGCCACCATCCTAAATTATAATCACCATTGCTATCAATCACCACTAGCTACTATCCAGAACTACGATAATCAACCAAAACCACCGCCTCAAGTCGGCATTCACAAGAACCTCTGTTAGTCATAACCACCATATATATATATAT
>AWOL01S0002522.1:166691-219313 GCA_000715115.1 Nicotiana otophora | reverse complement strand
GATTTGTCAAAAACTTTTCTAAAGTAAATATTTTAGATTTGAACATCGATTCGGAGTTGGACTTGGTGAAACTTATATGTCTGGACTCGTATTCGAATGAGTTGTCGGAAATTGTGAGTTCTGTCAGGTTCCAGGATGCGGGCCTGGGTTGACTTTTTGGCTAACTTTGAGTCTTTGATTAATGATTCGACCTTTATCGTTTGAGTTTGTTACTTATTGCATTATTTTATGTTTTTGAGTTACTTTTGGCTAGTTTCGAGCATTTTGGAGGTAAATTCGTGTGGGATGGCGCTTCTAGAGTATCCATTTATCTTGTTTGAGGTATGTATCTTACCTAAACTTGGTTGAGGAACAAGTTGCCTGAGTTATTTGTCATAGCTACGTGCTATGGGTGTCACACATGTGTGGAGTTGAGCCCATGTGCGTGTACCGATGTATTTTTCATGCTAGGGGTAGTGTTTAGGCTATGATATAGCTTGGATTGATTTCTAAGCTTTTATGCTGTGATGATTCTTATATTTGCACCCGTGTCGTGGGATATTTGAGCCATATTTGAGGTTACATAGAGGTTAATCTCCTGATTGAATCTGATAAATGCTACTGTTGTGATGTATTTGCCTGATTTGAGCTAAGATAGCACACTTTGAGTATGCATACACCTTATCATGTCACTTATACCAGTCTAAGGGTATGAAATTTGATGTTCATTGATCATATATATGTATTCTTGTATATATATTCTTGTATATATGCTTTCTGTGTGATATGGATTGGACTAGTAGCAGTGACCACGACATGCGGATTGTGTATTGAGCCCGTGACCACGCCGGGCACATTGTGATATTGAACCTGTGACCCACCGGGAGGACTGTGATATTTAGCTTGTGACCACGCCGGGCAGACTGTAATATTGATCCTGTGACCACGCCAGGCGAATTGTGATGTTGAGCCTATGACCATGTCGGACGGATTGTGATATTGAGCCTGTGACCACACCGGGCGGATTTTGATATTGAGCATGTGACCACGTCTGGCGGATTGTGATAGTAAGGACGTGAGTTGTCCGTGAAGCAAATGAATATGTATTCATCCCCCTAGGGTCACCCTCTCACGTGCCTTCATGATTGTGTACACGCGGATTATGAGAAACCGACAGGTTTCTAGTTGATGAGGACTTTGGAAAACCTTATCGGTTGTTTGGTTCGGTTATTGAAATTCTGATATGGGCCTTAGAGCCATATTGTGATTTCTATTTGGATTGGGTTGCGCGCCGCAATGGATTGATATTTGGTTATTGCATTTCTTCTCTACTTGCAATTCCTTAGATATATATATATATATGATTTTTGTTGCATCTCTTCTCTATTTGCTAGCTTAGGGTTGCATACATTCCTTTGTGCATATCTTCTTTATATGTTACCTTACTTGATGAGATGAGACACGATATATATCTTCTCTATATGTGAATCCGTGTGACTTGACTTGTTTAATCACACATATCTTCTCTATATGCAAGTTTGATGATTTAGTGATATTGGACGCATATCTTCTGTATATGCTGATTTAATGATACTATGTCCTCATTGCTCCTTTTCTCTTTTGTTTTTTTGCAGGCTTGCCTAAGACCATCGAGCTTTTTCCCTTGGTAGGGGGCGATGCCCTACCCACCGATCCTACCACTTTGGGGTAGCCCGGAGCCATAACCGGAGAGAAGAAAAGGAGGAGGGCCCCTAGTTCCCCAAGCCCAGAAAGAAAGAAACCAAGGAGAAGGTTGGCTCGTAAGCCAAAGGAAAGCTCCAGCTCCCGAGTGCCTGACTCGGACTTACTTTTCCGGCTTAGGGATGAGCCCGAGGAGGACAAAAATTTTGTGGTCCACGAGCCGTCTGTCCCTGAGGAGAAGGTGGCAGCCGAGGGGAAAATGACGGAGGCTAATCCCCCTCAAGTGCACGAGGCTGGCACATGGGCGAGGGTCGATACTCCTCGAGATGTCGGCTCTGTCCCGCCCAGTGTCAGAGAAATTTCAGGATTACCTTCATTCACGGAGTCAATGGTTAATGAAGTGGACGATCCCCTTCGATGCTTCTTTGATTGTGTGGACTTAACCGCCCTGGAAGATTTTACCGGGTTGGGCGATTTAGAGGTGCTGAGGAAAAGTCTATCCTCGGAGGTTGTGGGTCAAACTTGAGCCCAAGGTTGATCAATCGGTTCCCCACTCCAAGCAAGTATCCTGGTCGGAAGCGATATGTTGTTATCACCATTTCGGAGGATGCTCGGGTTATTTCCGCCCCTGTAGTGATAGCTAGTTACCGCTGGTACTTGGTAACCAAAGAGGATAAGGCAAAAATGAACGAGGTGGATGCGCTATGCTTGTTCAACGAAGCACAACAGGCGCTGAACTGGGAAAGGTGTTATCACACTCTATTATCTTCGGGTTTAGTTTCTGATAACTCTAATGCCTTTTCCTATCCTTGTTTTACAGGCCTCGGTGCTTCACCATGAAACCTTTCTCCAGTACCGGGATGAGCTTAGCCAACTCGAGGCCGAAGTCAAAGAGCTTGCTGAGAAGAGGGAATGTATAAGCTTCTCAACGAGCAACGCGAAGGAGAAGTCAAGAACCTTCGACCCGAGTTAGACATGGCTTAGAAAGAACATGCCAACCTGTTAGAATAGGTAAAGATCTTTGAAGTTAGTGATGACGAGTTTGACATGGTGACTAGAAGTCAGAACCCGTAGGTCCAGTAGAAGGTTGATCGGGTCGACCAGCTCCGAGTTGAGATGGACGAGGTCAAGGCCATGTCCAAAGAGAGGAATGGCAAAATGGACCGGTTGGCTTTGAAAAAGAAGACTACCCGGGAGCAGCTGGCCTCGGCAGAGGACCAACGTCAAGCGGCGAGGGATAAAGTTAGGGCCCGATCCCAAAAAATCGAAGACCTCCAGTCTCAACTGGGCTCGGCCGTTACCAAACAGGATTTCCTTTCCAAGGAGCTTAAAGCAACCAAGTCAGTGGCAGAAACAATCAGGGCCGACGCTGAAGAAATGGTGGCCCAATACAAAGCTAACGCCGAGGTAGCCTAGGACCGCTTGAAAATCATTGTTGAATACGTGAAATGGAACTACCGAAGGGAGGCTCTTGAAGAAGTTCATGCCCGGGGTTTCTACCTATCGTCCGAGATCGAAAGTGCTAAGAGGCTTGAGGCAGAGGCCGAGAAGTTGGCATACCCCGAGGATGACAAGGGCTCTGAGGGTTTCGGTGGATCCGAGGGCGGAGAAGACCCCGATGGCTCCGGTGATGAGGCGGGCTCCGGCGAAGATTAGGCTTAGGTACCTTGTAGATTTTTATCCATTTTTGTATATTTTGTTGAGGCCGTTTGGCCTTTATATATATATATATATATATACACACACACAAGGCTCTTCCTTTTTTTCCCTTCGACAGTTTCAAGTTTGTTTCTTTTGGTTTTTCCTTTACGATTGCAAAGATTTCAAATGCCTTGGCACGTAGTAATACGGTCTTGTTCGGTGGTTCGAACAAGGCTTGTTCTCAATATAATTTTGGTTAAGACCCGTGGGGTCTTGGTATGACTGGAATCTTTCCCGGAAGTGCTTACTTAGAATTTTTTAGATTGTAATTTTGCCGAGGGTAGCCTTTGGATCAGTTTGAAAATTTTGAAGGCCTTATGTTTTGGTTACGGGTTTCAGACGTCTCCGAGTCGTTTCTAGGATGGTCATACCCTTTTAAGTTCGGGTATTGACCAATAGGATTATTACCCCGAGCTTCAATGCCCAAGTCGTACGGTCTTTCCCAGGACGACAGTCCTCGAGTGGGGGCGGTCGTAGCCTTTAATGTTCGGGCACTGCCTAATAGGTTTTTGTGCCACTAGGTTTTGACAGCCCGAACCATCCGAGTTTGCCATGGATGAATGTCCCCGAGTGGGGTTGATCTTTTGGATCCGGATAGAGGTGGCCCCTGGGCCCGATGTCCTTAAGGAATAAAATGTAGTAGGTTTTAAGAGACAAAATATGTATCTGAAAGGTAGGAACTTTCTTTCATTTCTATGGGCAACATACAAAATTGCAAATGTGTACAAGCTTCGTATTATGTCTTAAGTGGTTTATGTGGGCACGGTTCATTTAACCGTTTGGTCCTTACAATAAATCCTATCCACCAAGCCCAGACTGTCCGAGCACAAAGTTTCCTTCCTTGCTAAAATCATTATTCGACAGTGATGGCCCCCGGTATTCGAGGCCAATCGTAGAGGGGGCTCAGATACTATTGGTGATCCTTGACTCTGGTTCATAGGCAGTCTTCAATTCTAAGTTAGCACGATCTAGTGTTGCCTCATTGAAAACCTTACCGGAAAACCCATTTGAGACAAAACCTGTTCAAGGGAACAAGAGTGCAACGCGTGCTTTCAGGCATAATAACTGCATCATTCTTTAGTCGTTGCCTGAAAGTGTTAGTTCAATTCGTAATATATGTAAAGAAAAGAATGAATGGGGTCGTACCTTAATAGTAGTACCGTTTTAAGTGGGTCACATTCCAGTTGTTCGGTAGTCGCTCACCCTTCCCCGCTTCGAGTTTGTATGATCCTTTGCCACTGATTTCGATAATTTGATATGGACCTTCCCAATTCGGGCCCAACTTACCTTCATTAGGGTTTCTGGTGTTTAGTGTCACTTTTCTTAACACCAAGTCCCTGATATTGAAGTATCAGAGGTTGGCTCTCCAATTGTAATACCTTTCGATACGTTATTTTTGGGTGGCCAGCCGGACGAGGCCGACCTCGCGCCTCTTGTCCAACAGTTCCAGGCTCGTGTTCATGGCCTCAGCGTTTGACTCTTTGGTCATGTATCAGAACCGGAGACTTGATTCTTCTACTTCGACCGGTATTAGTGCTTCGGCACCATAAACCAACGATAATGGGGTGGCCCCGGTACTATATTTTGAGGTCGTTCGATATGCCCACAGGACTTTGGGCAAAATTTCCTTCTATTTTCCTTTGGCGTCGGTCAGCCTCTTCTTAAGATTTTGGTGTATGGTTTTGTTCGTAGACTCTGCCTTCCCGTTCCCACTAGGGTGATAGGGTGTTGATAGGAGCCTTTTGAGCTTATGGTTGTCGAACGATTTACTCACCTTACCGCTGATGAATTGCTTCCCATTGTCACACACGATCTCGGCCAGCATTTCGAACCGCAAATATTATGTGGTCCCAAATAAAATCAATAACTTCTTTCTCCCTGACTTTCTCAAATGCATGGGCTTCCACCCATTTAGAAATATAGTCAATCATAAATAATATAAATTGAGCCTTACCGGGTGACCAAGGCAGGGGACCGACGATGTCCATTCCCTATTTCATGAATGGCGAGGGTGACAAGACCGAGTATAGTAGCTCCCCGGGCTGATGAATCATTGGTGCATGCCTCTGATACCCATCGCATTTTTGCACGAACTTCTTTGCGTCTTTCTCTATGTCGATCCAATAGTAGCCGGCTCTGATTATCTTACAGACCAACGATTCGGCACTAGAATGGTTCCCGCATGTGCCTTCGTGAACCTCCCTCAAAACATATTCAGTATCTCTCGGTCCCAGACATATGGCGAGTGGGACATCAAATGTTCTCCTGAATGTTGTCTTCGGACAAGATGAACCTCGCCGCCTTTGTGCGCAGAGCCCTTGATTCTCTGGGATCTGAGGGAAGTTTTCCGGTCTTCAGGTAATCTATATACTTGTTTCTCCAATTCCAGGTTAAGCTTATGAAGTTAATCTATATAATCTGCTACAAAGTCCATTCTTTGAACCAATGTAACGTCACCTGGAGCTTATCCAGGTACCTTCACATTCGTTCTTCTTTGACTTCGAACGTCCCATTGACTTGGTTCATCACAAGGAGGGAATCACACTTAGCTTCGATCACCTCGGCCCCCAGTCTTTTAGCCAGTTCGAGTCCTGCAATCATGGCCTCATACTCAGCCTCGTTGTTAGACAATTTTACAGTTATAATAGATTACCTAACTACATTACCCGTTGGTAGCTTCAACACGATGCCAAGTCCGGACCCCTTTGCGTTTGAGGCACCATCCGTAAAGAGGATCCAGATTCCTGAGGAGGTCCTCGAGTTCAGCAACAACTCCTTCTCGACCTTAGGTGTCAGGGCCAGCGTGAAGTCGGCCACGAAGTCTGCCAAATTTTAGTTTTGATGGCGGTTCGGGGTCGATATTCGATATTGTACCCATTGATTTCCATGACCCATTTGGCCAATCATCCTGAGAGCTCAGGCTTATGTATTATGTTCCTCAATGGATAAGTGGTAACGACACATAGGGGATGGCATTGAAACATGATTTTCACTCCCTAGAGGCGCTTAGCAAAGCGAGCGCCAATTTTTCCAGGTGAGGATACCTAGTTTCGGCCTCGCCTAGAGTCTTGCTAACATAGTAGATAGAAAACTGCGTACCTTCCTCTTCCCCAACTAGGAATCCACTTACTGCTATCTCGGATATCGCGAAGTATAGGTACAATTGTTCATCTGCCTTCGGAGTATGAAGCAAAGGTGGGCTCGAAAGATACTGCTTGAGTTCTTCCAAGGCTTGCTGACACTCTGGTGTCCATGAGAATTTATTCTTCTTCTTCAATAACGAGAAGAATTGATGGCTCTCGTCGGAGGACCTTAAAATGAATCGGCCCAACGCAACTATGCGCCCGATTAACCTTTGAACAGCCTTAACATTGTTCACCACGATAATGTTCTCTATGGACTTGATTTTATCGAGATTAATCTCGATTCCACGGTTAGACACCATGAATCCGAGAAATTTCTCTGATCCGACTCCGAATGCGCATTTCTCCAGGTTCAGCTTCATATTGTATTTCTTCAATATGTTAAAGGTTTCCTGTAAATGTTTCAAATGGTCCTCTGCTCGTAGGGACTTAACTAACATATCGTCAATGTAAACCTTCATTGATTTTCCTATTTGTTCTTCGAACATTCGATTTACTAGGCGTTGGTACGTGACACCAGTAGTTTTTAGTCCGAATGGCATTACGTTATAGCTGTAGGTGTCGTACTTAGTGATGAAGGATATTTTTTCCTGGTCGCCTGGGTCCATCCGAATTTGATTGTACCCGGAGTAGGCATCGAAAAAGCTGAGGATCTCGTGGTCGGCCGTTGCATCGATCATGCGATCGATGTTGGGCACAGGAAAATAATCCTTTGGGGCATGCCTTATTCAAGTCATTATAGTCTACACACATTCTTAATTTATTCCCTTTTTTAGGGACTACCACTACGTTTGCTAACCAATCCGGGTATTTAACCTCCCGGATGGGCCATATTTTAAGGAGTTTAGATACCTCGTCTTTGATGAAGGAATGCTGGACTTCAAACTGAGGCCTCCTTTTGTGTTTGACCGGGTGGAACTTCGGATCCAGGCTTAGCTTATGGGTAGTTATCGCTGGCGGGATCCCTGTCATGTCGAGGTGGGGCCAAGAGAAACAATCTATGTTAGTCATAAGGAATTTAATGTGTTTTTTTCTGAGCTGGGGATTTAGCCCCGTGTCCAGGTATACCTTACGATCGGGTAGGTGCTCGATCAATATGACTTGCTCCAGTTCTTCGACTGCTGATTTGGTGGTGTCGGAATTGTCGGGGACTATGAAAGATCTGGGAACTCCATAGTCACCGTCCTCATCCGTCCCCTACTTCTCCAGTTAGGTCGGGGCCGGTGTCGGTGATTGCTATTTGGTTTCTTTCTTGGTGAACGAACTCGGATCCTTTGGTGTAGAAAGAGCGGATATCGAGAATACCTCATCGATCGCGAACATCTCTTTTGCGGTCAGTCGTTCTCTGTAAATTGTTTTAATCCCTCCTGGTGTTGGGAATTTCAATACGTGGTGCAATGTCGAGGGCACTGCCCTCATGTTGTGAATCCACGGCCTCCCGAACAAAGCGTTGTATCTCATATCTCCTTCAATCACATAGAACTTTGCTTCCTGAATGGTTCTAGCGGTGTTCACAGGTAGTGTTATCTTCCCTTTAGTGCTCTCACATGACATGTTGAATCCGTTTAGAACTCGAACTGCAAGCACAATTTAGTCTTGTAGACCAGCTACTCTACGACTCTCGATCTGATGATATTGGCCGAGCTACCTGGATCAATTAACACACCCTTAACTCGAGATTTATTTATGAGTATAGATATTACCAGTGCATCATTGTGTGGTTCCTTCTGGCACGTAATCGCGAGCCCGGGTTTCTCTAGTGATGGATACTTTGGTGCGCTTTTACATCAGCCCCTAAGGGACGTTGACCCCATTGATGATCATGTTAATGACGTGCTGATGTTCCTCCTGCTCGATCTGCTTATTAGAGTCCATATTCCTGAAATGGCTTTTGGCTCGATCACTCAGGAACTCTCAGAGATGTCCATTGTCGAATAACCAGGATACTTCCTCTCTCAATTGTCGGCAATCTTCCGTTCTATGGCCGTGAGTGTCGTGATACATACACAATAGGTTGGGGTCCCTTTGGGCTGGATCGTACTTCAGAGGTCAGGGCCACTAGGTGTGTTTGATGAGTCCGATGGGAGATACGATGGTAGAAACATCAAGTTGAAGTTGTACTCCGATAACTTTGGCTCTTCCTTAGGCCCGATGGTCCTGTCAAAATCACTTTTTCTCATGAGTCCCCGGTTATTTTGACCTCGATCGTTTCTCCTTTTACTTCTCACAGTGTTTTGTACATACCCATTACCTCTTTGGTTCCCATTGTATGGTTGATACCGATCCCTATTTGATCTCGATTCATGATCAATGTCTCTCTTACTCCGAACTATTCTTGCTCTGAATTATTCAGGATCGCACAAGGGGAATTTGAATTATTACGAGAGTTTGTTACTCAATTCTAAAAAGAAATAATGTTGCTCCCGGCTGTCCTAGATGAATTGGCAGCTGAATCATTCACCAAGGGGTTGAATCCAAGAAGTTCAGACGCTTCCCGAAAGCTGAAGGAAAGCCTGCTTGAGTTTCAAGCAACAACTTGGGCAGATGTATACAACCGGTATGAGTCAAAGATAAGGATAGAAGTTGACCAGGCCGGTTATACATCATCTTCTAAAGGACGGGAGAAAAGCAGAGAAAAATCAAAGGATGAGTACGACGCGGATAGACGGACTTCGAGGGGCCGGTTATTTCCCTACGAGCGGACCGAAGGTTGTGGCAGAAATGTTCGGGCAGCAAACAAGTTCATCACTGACAGAGGGACCGATCGATAGATCACTCCATGATAAGAATACATCAGGGTCTCGGGATCCTTCTTACCCCAAGTTATTGGAATATAACTTCAATGTCAGTATAGTGGAGTTGGTGTCAGCCATGAGAAATATTAAAGATGTATGATTCTCGAGACCTATGAGATTCGATTCCAGCCAGAGAGATCCCAACTTATGGTGCGAGTAACATGGGACGAACGGTCACCGGATAGGGGACTGCCGACACCTCTGAGTGGAGGGGGAAACATTATTGAAGAATGGTCAACTTAGAGAATTCTTGAGTGACCGAGCCAAGAACAATTATGGTCGTAACAGAGACATCGCGAAACTTCCAAAAGAAGGATAAGAACCCCTATGCCAAATGGTCAATATGATCTTCGGGGGGAATGAGATTAACGGGATTACCTTTTCAGCAGCAAAGAAGATAAAAGTATCGATAACTCATAATAAAAGACTCTGGGAAGACGATATCACCTTCACGGAGGAGGACGCAGACGGATTGCTATTACCACACAACAATGCACCGGTAATCTCTTTAATTGTGTTAGAGTTTAAGATTAAATGTGTTCTAGTGGATCTAGGAAGTTCGGATAATATAATACAATGGAGAGTATTGGAGCAAACTAAACTCATCGGAAGTATTATTCTGGCAACAAAGCTCCACGCTAGTTCAACCTTGCAAGTGTGACAACCAGGGGAGAGATTTTGTTGCTCACAAATGCTGAAGGAGTAATGAAAACAACTCTCTTCGAAGTAGTAAATGGTGAAATGGGATACGACATTATCCTGGGAAGGCCATGGTTACACAAGATGAAAGTTGTACCTTCAACATATCACCAATTGCTGAAGTTTCCAATGCCCGAAGGGATCAAGTAGATAAGAGGTGATCAACTGGCAGCAAGGGACATGAATACAATCTCAGTTTCCAGCAGCAAAGGGAAGGAGTGCATAACATAGCAATTACAGTAACCGGCGCCTTTTCCCGAGTTAGAAGGAGTTAGCCCAGGAGCAAAGTCATCAGATGAATATCAGGTGCCTAGATATTTCTAAGTTTCGGAAGATACGGACGCAATAAATTCCACGGCGGAGGAACTAGAGCAAGTGGCATTGTTTGAAGAATTCCTAGAAAGAAAATTTCATTTGGGGACAGGACTGCACCCCGAGCTCATGTCTGGTTTTATTGAATTCCTTAAACTTAATGCTAATTGTTTTGCATGGTCGCATGAGAATATGACAGGTATCTCGGCAGAAATAGCCGTGCACAAGTTGAGTTTTGATCCCAGCATACCTCCGTTAAGGCAGAAGAAACGCCTTATTGCCGAGGCCAGGAATAAATTCGTCAAAGAAGAGGTAACCTGCTTACTTAAAATCAGTTCGGTCCGAGAGGTAAGATATCCGGACTGTCTAGCCAATGTAGTAGTAGTTCCTAAGAATAACAATAAATTTTGCATGTGCGTACTCTATAAAGATTTTAATAAGGCATGCCAGAAAGACTCGTTCCCACTGCCAAATATAGATCAAATGATTGATGCCACGACCGGGCACGAGTTGATGAGTTTCCTTGATGCTTATTCCGAGTACAACCAATTAAGATGAACCCGGAAGATCAGGAAAAACTTTGTTTATAACAAATTTCGGTACATATTGTTACAATGTAATGCCCTTCGGGTTGAAAAATACCGGAGCCATTTATCAACGGCTCGTAAATATGATGTTTGAAAAGCAAATAGGAAATACCATGGAAGTTTATATAGATGATATGCTCGTTAAGTCGTTGAATGCAGATGACCACTTTAAGCATTTACAAGAAACATTTGACATCCTGAGGAAGCATAACATAAAACTTAACCCCGAGAAGTGTACGTTCGGGGTAAATTCTGGTAAGTTCCTGGGATTTCTGGTCTCACAAAGGGAAATTGAAGTAAACCCGACAAAATCAAGGCCATAGAGGATATCCCGGATCAATTGTCGAACGTAAAGGAAGTCCAAAGGCTCACAGAAAGATTAGCAGCTTTGAGTAGGTTCATTTCCCAATCATCGGAAAAATATCATCGCTTCTTCACACTACTCAAAAAGAAGAATAATTTTGAATGGACAGCAGAGTTCCAACAGGCTATGACGGATCTGAAGAAGTACTTATCGAGTCTTCCATTTCTCTTAAAACCAAAAGAAGGTGAAACACTGCTAGTCTACCTTACGATTTCAGAAGTTGCGATAAGTGCAGTTCTAGTTCGAGAGGACGAAGGTACACAATTTCCCATTTATTACATTAGCAAAATTTTAACGGGAGCAGAAAATCGCTGCCCACATTTGGAAAAACTTTTCTTAGCTCTCGTAGTCGTCGCTCGGAAGCTGAAGCCCTACTTCCAATGCCACCCGATAGCTATGGTGTCTACCTTCCCTTTGCGGAACATCCTCCACAAACCCGAGATCTCGGGTAGATTGGCTAAATGGGCCGTCAAAATGAGTGAATTTGACATAGAATATAAACCAAGGACTGCAATTAAGTCACAAGTCTTGGCAGACTTCGTGGCCGATTTTAGTCTGGGACTACTACCTCTGTCAACCAAGGAGGCAGTAATGGTGTCGGAATCAACATCGGGGGTTTGGACTTTATTTACGGACGGAGCTTCGAACGTAAAATAGTCTAGGTTCGGAATAGTCTTAATCACGCCTTCGGGGGAAAACTTAAGGCATGTCATCAGAACAATCCCTTTAACTAACAATAAAGCAGAGATGAAGCTTTGATTGCATGGATCGAATTGGCCCGGGGACTTGATTCTGAGGTTATCTAAATCAAATGTTAATCACAGCTGGTGGTAAATCAGGTCTACGGGATCTTTGATACCAACGAAGAATGTATGCAACAATACGTGGTAAAGGTCCAGGCTCTTTTGGCACGATTCCGGGAGTGGTCAATTACTCATATCCTGAGGGAGGATAACGCAGAAGCAGATGCATTATCAAACTTAGGATCATCGACGGAAATAAAGGGATCGGAGTTCGGAACGGTGGTACAACTGATGAGCTCAGTCCTGGATACGGATGATTACTATGAGGTGAATTCGGCTAATCTAGTCTGGGACTGGAGAAATGAAATAATCAACTACCTCGAGCACGGGAAGTTGCCCGACGATCCCAAAGCATCATGGGCATTACACGCCAAAGCTGCACGTTATAGCTGCAGGAAAGAACAATTGTATATAAAATATTTCCAAGGCCCGCTGGCCCAATGTTTAGGAGCGTCAGAAGCTGACTATGTCATCACAGAAATCCACGAAGGGATATGAGGCAATAACTCAGGCGTAGAGTCTTTGGTGCTGAAATTTGTACGGGCAGGATATTATTGGCCTTACGTGGAACAAGACGCCAATGATTTCTTACAAAAATGTGATAAGTGCCAACGCTAAGCATCACTAGTACATCAACCGGCAGAACCCTTATATTCGGTTTTATCCCCATGGCCGTTCATGAAATGGGGGATGGACATCATCGGACCGCTGTCACCGGCTCCCGGAAAGGTAAGGTTTCTTTTAATTTTGACTGATTATCTTTCTAAATGGGTGGAAGCAGGTTCTTATCAGAAGATCAGAGAACGCGAATTGGTTTATTTCATGTGGGAAAATATATTTTGCAGGTTTGGAATACCAAAAGAGATAGCATGCGACAATGGGCCATAGTTTATCGGTGCAAAAATTCCAAAGTTCCTCGAAGACTTGAAAATAAGGAGGATCACATATTCTCCTTATCATCCGAGCGCAAATGGTCAAGTGGAGTCAACGAACAAAGTGATTATACAAAACCTCAAGAAAAGGTTAGAAGCAGTGAAAGGCAAATGGCCCGAAGAGTTGCCCGTAGTTCTATGGGCCTACCGAACGACGGCCAAATCGAGCATAGGAGAAACTCCTTTTCCCCTTGTTTACGGCGTTAAATCTCTAATCCTGGTAGAAGTGGGCGAACCCACTTTGAGATATTCTCAGACAAATGAAGAATCGAATGACGAAGCAATGCTAATCAACTTAGAACTGCTTGAGAAATGCAGGGACTTAGCGCATGTGAGGATGGCAGCTCAAAAGCAGAGAATGGACCGATATTATAATCGAAGACACAACTTCCTTTATTTCAAAGTAGGAGACTTGGTTCTAAGGAAAGTAATCCAAAGTACCCCGGGATCTCAACGTGGGGAATCTAGGTCCAACGTGGGAAGGTCCCTACCATATCTCAGCTATTAGTGGGAAAGGTTCATACGAGTTGGAGAACCAGAATGGAGACAAGTTGCCCAGCAACTAGTACGTGCCACCTCAAAAGATATTATTGCTAATGAACATTATTCGAGCGGAAAGTATATGCTGCACTCTTTTTTCCTTCGTTCAGTTTTTGTTCCAATTGGGTTTTTTGGCAAGGTTTTTAATAAGGCAGCGACAGAAAGCATACTATGAAGACAGCAACAATAAGACCTTTGATAGCAAGGCAAACAAACAAGCTTCCACTCGAGGACGATTAGATAATCTTTGGTTCGATATCAAATTCCCACTGTGAAGTTAAGTTTGCTATCGAACGGAGGTTACCCGACCGTTCACGAGCACAAACTGCTAGAGGACTTTTAGGTATTCTTTCACTCGATAGCATGGATTCCTAAGGGGAAGTAAGGTATATTGCCGAGTGAAGGATTACCTAGCAATTCATTAGTGGAACCTTCGAAGATACAAGACTTCCAGTGTTCCAATTCGCATTCGAACACTGGGGGGGATGATATGAGGATACGACAACAATGAATGCCACGTCAACCGGGGACCGAAATTCCGAAAACTAAACGCATCATCGAGACCGAGGATTGCGCAGCCAGCCCCGTAGAAACAAGTTGTACAAGATAGCCACAAGTAATGGCAATTTCTTTTTTGCATAGAAAAATTCTATGTATTTTTTGAAAATATAAGGAATAAAATGAAATCCTTTTGCTTTTATCTTGTTTCTTGTCTGAGCGATGAGCTAACTTTGTCATTTGAAAGTTAAACAAGTACTTCAAATGTTAGTGCCATAATGAACAGGAGACGTCCTCTTCAAGAGCACCGTAAACATAAGAGGGCTCTCTCTTATAAAAACTCTCACGTTAAAGGGTTGGTTCCAGAAGAATCAATCCCGGAATATAAATGCCATCGGGGAAAAATACACCCGAAGCCACATATGAAAAGGACGCAAAAAGCAAACTTGCGCAAATGTTCACAGAAACCCTCATGTAAAAGGGAAACTTGCGCAAATATTCATAGAAACCCTCACGTAAAAGGGAAACTTGCGCAAATATTCATAGAAACCCTCACGTAAAAGGGATAATACTCGAACCAAAATGCTTCAAAGAAAAGGTATCCGAGATTACACATAGCAAAGCGCACATAGAGCAACATGCGCAGAATGCTTGAGCAAGTGCAAAAGTTAAAGTCTTGCATGGATATTCAAACGAAAGTAAGACTCGAATGATACTTGAGCAAACATATGTCTTTATTTACAAGAACGGGCCAAAACGATAAAAGTACAAATGGGAAAAGAAAGAAAAAGCTAAACTGCATAGCCTCCGAAACCAGGAGGAAGAGAAGTATCCGCATCCCCGACAAAAGTAGGTGTTTCCACCGATGGATCAACGTTTTCCCCGATTTGGTCTTCGGCATCACCTCCTTCCGATCCGTCTTCAGTTTCCAAAAACTCGAAAACCAAAATTAGAAGAACCTGGAGCATCAGACTGCGCCGGGAGTACATTGTTTACAGCCAACTCAAGCTCTCGGGCTTTAGCAATTTTGGCATCAACATCAACGATACCAGCTTTGGCCTCTTCCAAGGTTTTCTCCTCATGTTGTACATGGAATATGTTTTTTCAACAACGAGGGAAGCCATTCGGTGCTTATGTTCTTATTTGAGTTGGGAAACCTCAGCAGAAAGGCTTTCCCGGGTGGACCTAGCAGACTTGAGGCTGACGTCAAGGTCGCGAACAGTTGAACTAAAGAGCTTGTTATGCTCGATAGTTTTCCTATACTTCTCTTCTTGTTGGGCATGTTTCACCCCCACAGCAGCAAGCTCTTTGATTTTGGAGTTCAAGGCTACTTCTAATTTAGTTACTTCTTCGGCAGCAGTAGCCTCGCGCTCGGTTGCATCAAGAACGGCGTCCTGGACTTAAGCCTATTTGGCCTTGGCTTCATCAAATCTAACCCTCATCGGCCCAACTTCTTGGCTAAGGGTTACCACTTCTTTCTCACTTTGCTGCAAACGAGCCTCCAAAACAACGGCCTCAATATCTTTGGTTTCCAGTTCTGAGAGGTGGAGAGCAGTTTGGTCTCATTCCACCAAACGTTGATTCCGTTCGTAAGTAAGTTCTTCCTTTTCGCGAATCAACCTTTGAAGGCCCTAAGAAGAAAGAAAGTTGGCCTATAAGACAAGAAGAAGTAAAACTTAGAATACATTCATACAAAAGTATAAGAAGTAATGAAGGAAGAAAAGAACGTATCATTGCAGCGTTGTACATGACATTGTTCAACAAGAACTCTCCCGAGAGTGCCTGAATCTTTTCCCAATCTTTTTTCGAAGCCAAAGGCTTCAGATAGTTAGCAAGCTCCACCGGTCGTGATAGTAAGTTGTATCCGGTAGAGACCGAAAGAGTAACGTTCCTCCTCCTTTGTGGATCTTCAGAATGGGCAACGTAATTTTGCCCCAAATTCCTATGAATAGGTGACTGCGGAAGAGGAACACCTTCTTTATGGTCAGGTGCGGCCGATGGAGGTGATGTAGCAACTACTGGTGGAAGAACGGATGAAGATGGAAGTGATATAGCAGTTGCTGGTGTTGGAGAAGGTGGAGATGAAGCTGATGGAGTTGAAGAATGAGAAGCAGCTGCATCAAATGCAATGCCGGATGGTGGATGCTCGCCAACCAAATACGGCAAGGACACGGTACTCAGCCCCGCAGCACCGGTTACAACAATTGGGGCCCAAAAATGGGAGTTGGCATATTCTACCAAATAAGATTCTCCCCAAAGTGCTGAGACATTGTCTTCAGTTGGTGTAACTATCTCAACATGTCGAGCATCCTGTTGAGATGATGAGGATCGTTGCCTTATGTATAAAGAAGCTCCCTCATCAACAGCTTCTTCATCATCATCAATCATCACGGTGTCTATGACCGGCCCGGAAGGAGGACCAGTCGTCATCGCCACAGGAGATGACTCGAGGGCATCAGTCTTTGCCCTCTTATTCTTTTCCCCGGCCGCGGAAGAACATCTTCTCTTTGTTTGCTTATCCTCTAGCCGGGGACTGTGTAAAGAAGTGTTTTCACCCAAAACAGGCCCGGAGATACCTGTTCGAGTAAGTGCTTCTTGAAGCAGCCTTGCCGCATTAGCAGGATCAGCCAAAACGTCCTCCTCGGGGACAACAACAGAGCCCGCAGGTAGACCTAATTCCATGAACAAGTCAGAAGGGTTCAACCAAGTACTTCATATACAAAAAATTAGAAGCAACGTAAATTAAAATTACCATGATTTTTGGCCTTTCACTCGTATTTAAGGGCCAGTTCTTTCCACAAACGAGTTTTGGGCGTTGTGACGTCCAAGATCTTCTGAACCCGCCGGTCCAAACCTTCCACCACCGGTGGGATCTACCGAGTTGCTGAAATATGCGAAGGGTGAATAGTTGATATGACCACAAATAAATATCTAGTTAAAAGATATACAAAACAAAGAACTTACGAATGCGGTTCCAAGCGGCTGGAAAGGATGAAGCCGTTGTTGGAATGATGTCGTTGGTGGCAACTACAACAAACTGTTCCATCCACCCACGGTCATTGTCATCATCCATGCTAGACAGCAAAGCATAGTGGCCATGCCTGTAGAGGTTTATCATTCCCCCGCGGAAGATTTTGGGGGAATAGAGATTCACCATATGAGCTAAGGTTAGCTCCTCTCCAGTTTCCTGGCACAAGCGACGAAGACATGAGACTGTCCTCCACACTAAAGGATTTACCTATGCCAAACACACTTGGTAGCGATTGCAAAACTCCGCAATCACGAAATCGAGCTCTCCACTCAAAGAAAATGCACCTAAAGTAAAGGGATACATGTAAAAGTATGTAAAACCTTCTTTGGGAAGGGTCACTCGCTCCAATAGGGCAGGAGTAATAATATCCAACTCCTGGAAGCGATAGTCTTTCATCACAGTAGGAATACTGGAAGGACGAATGGAAGAAGGATACTTATTAACAGCCAATGTACGAGGGTTAGCAATAGGGAATTTCTCTTCAAGGTCCTTTGTGGTACCGAGTTTTCTTGGGATGATGGAACCCACCGTTGGAGGAACAAGGTCCTCGGTTTTGTTCTTGTTCTTATAGAACCAGCATGTTTAGAGAAAGAAGCCATTAAAAAGAAGATGGAAAAGGTTGTGTTTGAAGAGAAATAGAGAAAGAATGGAAAGCAAAGATGAAAATCAGGAGTTCGAGAAATTAGGAAACACAAAGGAAGAGAAAGTGGCATATAAGTAAAATTTTGGCGGCTAAATTCATGGCCATGATTACCTCAATAATCGGAAAAAGATATGCATAATTATGGGATAACGTGTGTTCGGGGCATTAAATAAGGAGAGACGTGCGTTGATGAGTGGTGATTTTACCACTCATTCTAGTCTCTTTTCTTTAACTTTTGCGTCCTTTAATTATAATATGCGGTTGTTTATAGTGTGTATTGCTAGATTTTCAAGTAAATGATACCACGAAGAGAGTTGAATTCAAGTGAAGTGGAATTGAGCAAAAACGAGTACAAAAGTGCAAAATCCTTCAGTAATTCCACATCTGCGGAGCACTCTCCGCATATGCGACCTTGCATCTGCAAGCTGAAATGCCCCATCTACGGAGTTAAGCTTCATTCACTCGGACCGCATCTGCGGAAAAAATCTGCACCTACGGAGTCGCTGGTGCGACTATTTTTTCCACATCTACGGAGAAAGGGAATTCCACATGGGCTCGCACCTGCGATGGCTTATCCGCATCTGCGGGGTAGGCAAATCCCATGAGTTCACGCATCTGCGATTGAAGGACCGTATTTGCGGAGCTGCACCTGCGAGGATCTTTCCGCAGTGCGGTCAACAGGCTTCTGACCTGGGCAATATTGACATTTCACATTTTCTCAACTCCAAACCTACAAATACACGACCTAGCTCATTTTTGGGATATCTTGGAACATCTTATTTTTGGAAGATCTTTGGCTTATTTTTCAGTTCATATACTAGAGAGAACAAGTTTTGGCAGCTAGGGTTCTTGCATACACACTTGGGTCTTGAAGATTTGAAGCTTTTGGTTGAGAATTTCTTACTCTTTTATGCTCATTTATTCATTTCCTTGCTTTGTATTGTATATCTTAAGTGTGTAGTATTTATTTCCAACACTTGAATCTTGTTTATGAGAATATTCATGTTTAAAGTGTGGAATAATATCTTGTTGTGCTTATGTATTGAACATTTTTTATTTATTATGAAGCGAATGGTTGTTTCTTTAATTATTCTTATTCTTTGATGTTCCCAAAGGGATTAGCTAACCCTAGGACTCGCCCATTCACTTCGGATTAATTTTGAAAAAACTAACTCGGGGTTGGGAAAGATTAATTAACAAGAACTTGAAGCGTTAACCCTCACTTTATAGATTCTACCTAGGGATAGGAATGAACTACTTGTTGCCATATTTTAGTGTGCTTAATCTCTTAATTGTTTTAGAGATAATTCAATTAGGAAGTCTTGTTAGTCTTCGAGAGAAGCTAATATAGAATTATTATCCGAGGATAATTAACATAAACTTGCTCATATTTATAAAATTGTGAAANCGGAGTCGCTGGTGCGACTATTTTTTCCACATCTACGGAGAAAGGGAATTCCACATGGGCTCGCACCTGCGATGGCTTATCCGCATCTGCGGGGTAGGCAAATCCCATGAGTTCACGCATCTGCGATTGAAGGACCGTATTTGCGGAGCTGCACCTGCGAGGATCTTTCCGCAGTGCGGTCAACAGGCTTCTGACCTGGGCAATATTGACATTTCACATTTTCTCAACTCCAAACCTACAAATACACGACCTAGCTCATTTTTGGGATATCTTGGAACATCTTATTTTTGGAAGATCTTTGGCTTATTTTTCAGTTCATATACTAGAGAGAACAAGTTTTGGAAGCTAGGGTTCTTGCATACACACTTGGGTCTTGAAGATTTGAAGCTTTTGGTTGAGAATTTCTTACTCTTTTATGCTCATTTATTCATTTCCTTGCTTTGTATTGTATATCTAAGTGTGTAGTATTTATTTCCAACACTTGAATCTTGTTTATGAGAATATTCATGTTTAAAGTGTGGAATAATATCTTGTTGTGCTTATGTATTGAACATTTTTTATTTATTATGAAGCGAATGGTTGTTTCTTTAATTATTCTTATTCTTTGATGTTCCCAAAGGGATTAGCTAACCCTAGGACTCGCCCATTCACTTCGGATTAATTTTGAAAAAACTAACTCGGGGTTGGGAAAGATTAATTAACAAGAACTTGAAGCGTTAACCCTCACTTTATAGATTCTACCTAGGGATAGGAATGAACTACTTGTTGCCATATTTTAGTGTGCTTAATCTCTTAATTGTTTTAGAGATAATTCAATTAGGAAGTCTTGTTAGTCTTCGAGAGAAGCTAATATAGAATTATTATCCGAGGCTAATTAACATAAACTTGCTCATATTTATAAAATTGTGAAATATATTGGATCGTTACTTGAGTGTAATTCCCGATGCATCCATGCTTGTAGCCATTGATCATTTTACTTACTTTCTAGGTTAGTTTACATTTTCGCATTTAGCTATAATATTTTCTAAACAACCAATCTAAGTGTTTGGCATTGCATAATAAGTGATAATTCTCTTACATTCCTAATCACCTACATATTGTTCTCTGTGGGATTCGACCCCGACTCATAGTTGGGTAAATAATATTGCATGCGACCGTGTCCATTTACTCTTTAATAGTTGATTTGGACGTCATCAAGATTGGTGCCATTGTCGGGGAATAATTTGGCGTAATTTAGGTTGTTTGATAAATAAGCGTAAGTGCTTTGTTCCAAACTTGTGAATATTTGTGTGATTATCTTTCTTACCTTGGTCTATATTTCTTGTTTGTTTCTTGTTTATTTTCTTAGTTTTGAAAAGAAAAAGAAAATGGCATCATATAATGAAAATTGGTCGGATGGTAGTTGTTCATACTTTTAGGACCCTTGTCCTTATTGTGGAGGACCACACTCGTGGCAGAATTGTTTAAATTCTCTTGGGGGTGGATTGTGCGCACAATCTCAAATCCACGAGTGGAGTATTTGTGATAAGTGTGGTCGTCAAAATGGTCATTGAGATGATTGTGCTTATTTGTCCTTTCCTTCCCCAAGCCCCCGCTTTTGATGATTCTACTTTTTGTGATGAAACTTATAGGGATATGAAAGTGGAAGAAATTGAGCATGGTCAAAATGGAGAGTTTAAGCTCATGTTAGAATGCCTACTTGAAGGAGGAAACAAAGAGCAAAATGCCTTGGAGGAGCTTTTGGAAAATAGTTTCCAAAATGATTTGGTGCTTGAAAGGTTAAACTTACAAATGGGAGAAATGCTTGAAGCTTTAGAGGTCCAAAAGGCCTCGGAAGTGAATGATAGACAAGAACCTTCCTTGGATGTGGAAGTAGAAAATTCTTCCTTGGCACTTGATCAAAACCAAGAAGAACGCTCAAATGCTCAAAATGAGAAAATGATGCTCATGTTGGAGGCCATTCTTGAAAAGGAGGAGAAGCAAAGCTTGGCACTCGAGGACATGAAACAAGGCTTGACTCAAAATGATGAGAACATCCGCACCTTGGAAAATCAAATAAAAATATTGGTTGAGGCTCACTATGACCACCAACTTGAGAGTATGGAAAGAGATCAAGAAGAGTCCGACATCGAGGAAGAAAGTAAGCTTTATTTTGAGGAATCAAGTATTGAACTTCTGCCAACCGACTCCATGAGTGTTAATGATGCCAGGAAAAATATGGAATTAGAGTTAACCCATGTAAGTGAAAATATGGTTGAAGTCGACTCTAGTTCGGGGGAAAAAGAGAATGTCAAAATCTGGGAAGATTTGCAATTTGAAGGCTTGAGGTTGCATTCCAAATATTTTTCAACCTTGGAATTGCATGGTGATATGGGAATTGAGTTGTGTGAATCCATATGGAAGTGAAAAGAAGAAAAACAAGAGCCATACATTTTGCAATTTGCATATTCAAAAGGGCAAAATGACATTCCTCACATGAAAGCCAAGAAATGCAAAATGAAGAAATTAAAGTTTGGTTTAATCATTAACTTACCACCACCACCCGTTGCTCATGGTCACAA
Source organism: Nicotiana otophora (assembly GCA_000715115.1). Classification (NCBI taxonomy): domain Eukaryota; kingdom Viridiplantae; phylum Streptophyta; class Magnoliopsida; order Solanales; family Solanaceae; genus Nicotiana; species Nicotiana otophora. The sequence continues at coordinate 197,637 of AWOL01S0002522.1, read as the reverse complement.
GCTTGATTTCAAGTTAGGTGCCCAATTCATATCGTCCAAGTGGCGAGAAAAGTAATAAAGTTGATCTGCGTCGTGCCACGACGTTAAATGCGGCGCTTGATGGGAGGCAACCCATCGTTTTCAAACTTTTCGGTCATTTTTGAAATTTTCTTTTTTAGGATAGCTAAGTATATTATTTTTGACTAATCTGTCAAGTTTTAGATTTTTGGAGTTGAATTAAGAAGTTTGGGGTGTTGGAACAAACCAAAGCAATAGCTACCCAGAATTGGCCTGCTAAATCCTGGCATAACCGCACCTGCGGACATAAGCACGCGGGTGTGCTTACGCAAAAGCGGAAACCAAGGCGCAAATGCGCAACCATTCGCAAGTGTGACGTGAAACTCGCAGAAGCGCTTCTGGAGTCGCTGGTACGAATATCGAACTGGTTTAATCAAATAACTCCCTCATTTCATCAGGTAAACTCTAAAAAAAATTTCCCCAAACTCAAACTCCTCTCATCTCTCACACAAAGCAATCACTACATCAAACTACTCACGCTCGAGTTCTCACACAAGACAAGGCAGATATCTCTCATCTACTCCTCTCTTCTACTTCTTTTTCCTTCTTCTTCTTCTTCCTCATTTTTGGGTTCCCATGTTCGTTCCCCTGATTCCCCATTTCCCTCTGATTAATGTTGCTATTAGGGTGAGGATATTGGTTGAGAGTTGTAATGTGTGTTGTTGTATTGAACATCCATGTTGGGGGAAATCTGAGTACCCAAAATCGTGTGAAAAAGCATAAATTCTCACTACTTGCAATGTGTTCGACAAATTGTCCAAAAGAAAATCGTTTTCTAAGTACCACAAATTCAAGTTTAATAGAGTCGTAGGTTTATGTAATGCACTAATTTAGAAGTTTTGAGTATAAATTATGTGCTAAAAATCTTGTTTGACCAGTAAAAGAGTCAAAAATTCTGGGCATTTGAACCCACTTATGAACATCACAGAAGCGAATGAATTGCCGCAGATGCGGCCTCGCACCTGCATAGACTATTCCGCAGGTGCGGACACTGAGGAAATGGGAAAAACCGCAGAAGCGGATAAAAACCCGCAGAAGCGGGACCACACCTGCGATGCCTGTTCCGCAGGTGCAGAAACTGAGCAGATTTCCAAATTCCAGTAGCTTTGCATCTGGATCTTCCTAGGCCCATTCGACTCGATTCTTTGGCCTAATTGCTTTGTTTTAAATTTCATAATATGATTCTACTGCCCGAATAACATTGTTTTGATTTTTTGAAGGTACTTTGAGCTAAAATGGACCCGAACATGAACGAAAATTCTCCGCTTGCTCACGAAATTGAAGAAGTGGTTGAGGATTTGAACTATGATGCTACCATATTCATGTCTTCCCAGTGCCAAGCCCGGTATTATGATGATCTCCTCACGAAGAAGCTCAAACTTGAAAAGGGAATTGCCGATGACAAAGTTTCTGAACTTCTTCCGGATTTCCATGGCCGGCTAGTTTCAAGCGACTGGACCTGCTTTATCCCCACTCCATGCGATGCCAATGAGGAATGGGTTAGGGAATTTTATGCCAATTTAAGCATACACATTTCCAAAACTATGAAATCACTATAAGGGGGAAGACAGTGAGATTCATAGTTGAATAGATAAATGATGTCTCTGGGCTCCCAAATCATCCGCTCGAGCCAGTGCAAGAAAGCGATACATGCGACACTGGTGATTGGCTAGTCGCAAAGCGATGTCCTCCAGGTCATAGAGTGACTTGGGCTACAAAGAAGAAAGGCATGAAATATGGTGATTTCGCAGCCGAAGCAAAAATATGGTTGTATATCATTGCGAGCAAAGTGTCTCCTTGTGGGAACGTGTCTGATGTTCCATATACCAGGGCCTTGATAATTTCTTGCATCCTTGATGACATTCCTGTGAATGTCGGTCACTACATTGTTCGGGAGCTGAAGAAGTATGTGCTTCAAGGTGGCACGTTATTGATATTTCCATCATTGATTACAGAGTTGTGCCGTTGTGCACATGTTGAGAAATGGAATGGAGATCATTTGATACCGGAAAATAAGCCATTACACCCATTGAGAGTGGCAGGAGCAGGCAGTGTGCTCAAGAGCAAGAAGAGGAAAGTGGAGATTACTGTAGATAAGGGGTCCTCCTCACAGACTGCTCAGGCCGAGGGACCATTTGGGATGCTAAATTCCCAGCTTGCTTCCATTCGTGACTTAGTGTCATAGCTCCCTAGTGGCCCCTCACACTCCCAGCATATGCCTGAGTACTTCACCAGCGATGACATGAAGACCTACTTAGATGCACAGAAAAAGCAGGCAGTGTCTCAGGAGAAAATAGCAGCATCTGTTGGCAAACTTGAGGCCGCCTATGGCAACTTGGCCAAGGCACATGTAGATCTTCAGTCAGACTTTGAAAAGGAGAAAGCGAGAAACAAGAAGAAGGGCAAGTTTATGATCAAAATGTGGAGAGGCATCAAAGTCATCTTCAAATGGGGGCAGCCGAACAGGAAGATACCTGTTGCTGATGCTGAGGATAGTAAGGAGTACTCTTTCATGTCAAGTGCTGGTGATGATGATGTTGATGATACTGAGGATGATGAGGCTGAGAGTTCTCAACAGGAGTGATTAGCCTTTCTCCCGCAGTCCGCTAGTCTGTTGCAGACCTCAGGGAGACCTTCAAACTATTCTTATTTTATTTTGATATTGTGCAGTGAGGACACTGCAATATTTTTAGTTGGGGGTGGATTTAGGGAGTATACTATATTCGTACATTAATACTATATATTTGCCCTTGCTGGGTTTATGTTGTGGTATGGATATTGTGTGCCCTTGCCGAGCTTGTTTTGTTATTGATTATCATGTGCTCTTGCCGAGCATAATTGTGATTGGTTGTACATAGTCAAGATTAGTCACTTTTGTTATTCTATTTTATTTTATATTTTTTTTACTTATTTTCTGTAGTTGTTTTTAGTTTATGTTATTTTTGTTCGTTTAGTATTAGTTGCTTTTGTTATTTTAGTTTCTTTTAGTAGTTTTATCCTTTATTTGTATTTCTGTAGTGTTTATTTTATCTTGTTCAGTAGTTTTAGTTTATATTATTTTTATTTCTTTTAATAGTAATATACTTTTCAATAAATGTCATTGGGTTTTCTTTATGCTACGGTTCTTTCCCAAGGAATATTTATTTGTTGAATCGGGTGACTTTTCCCTATGACGGATGGCGTGACGACTTTCTTAAGGGAATTAGTCTTGTTTTGTTATGTGAAGACTTTTGGATTATTTGGTACTAACAAAATTAATCTCTTGTATGTGACGTGTGAATTAAGAATACCCAAGTAAGTTGCATGGGGAAGAATAATTTTTGAGATAACTTTTTGGCTCATTTGGTGACTCTTTGCCCAATAGTTGGCATGATATTGCTATAAATGCTCTTGTTAAGAAGTGAAATTGATCCGGCTTGATTAGTTCATGTGTCATGTGTGCTAGTTTTTGTTATAAATAATTCTTGTATTTACTTATATCATCTAGAACTTGCCTGGTTGGTCTTTCAATGCTAATGTTAATTATGTTTGGTTGGAGGGATGACCTTAGGCATTCTTTGTAATCTTTGAAAAAGCCTCTTTAGCTTTTTAAGCCTGCCATTGCATAAATATTATCACTAGTTTACCCTATTTGAGCCTTTAACTTTTTCTTTGGCCACCTCATTACAAACCTTTACCCTTGTGTGAAATAATTCCCTCTTTTGAACCCGTCCCTCCTTAAATATTGAGAATGAGGCTAAAAGCCTAAGTTGGGGCTATTGGTCTAAAGTTGGTATGTGGTAAGGTTGTACATTGAGGGTAGAAACATATACCTCAAAGTTGTTCATATGAAGTTACTCAAGCTCCAAAAGAAAATAGTATTAAAAACAAAAAGAGAAAAATATGTATATATATAAATATGGAGTCTTGAAAAAAATTAGAGAGCTACTTTAAGATGGTTCTATGTTGGTAACTAGATACCAATAAGGGCGGTGTGGTTTAAAAAGAAGCAAAGTGCAAAAAGAAAGACAAATGTGAGTAGTATTCAAGGAGGGTGTAGTCACTTGTATCCCAAATGTTTATCTGACCCTTCCCTAAACCTACATTACAAGCTTAAAAAGTTTTTATGGGATCTCCAATCGAATGTTCTTGAATAGGCGGCGAATTAAAATAAGGGCAAGCTTATGGCATGATATTTTGTAACACTTGAAATTCCTTGTTGAGAGTGAGTGTCTTTGTGCATTTGTCCCTTGTGTTGTTATTTTAAATATGGTGATTTTGGGACTTTCTTTCTTATGAGGGCACATGAATTAAGATGGATTGGTGACATTGATGTATCCCGAAATGAGTAAATTTAGCATATGTAGTAGACTAGTGCTTTTGAGTCACTTCTTGAGGCTTTTTGTTGTCACTTGATTATTTGAAACTCCTTTGCATTTCTTAAAGTTGAGATTCACATGCTTGAGCCTAATTATTAGTACCAACCAAATCCATAAGTATGGTGCTTAATTGGAGAATGTGATTTGTTTATGATAGTAATGCCACTTGTGCTTTAAATGGTAGAACCTCATTGAATTGTTGGTTTTGATTTGCTTGAGGACAAGCAAAAGCTTTAAGTTGGGGGTGTTGATAAGTGGTGATTTTACCACTCATTCTAGTCTCTTTTCTTTAGATTTTGCATCCTTTAATTATAATATGAGGTTTTTTATGGTGTGTATTGCTAGATTTTCAGGTAAATGATGCCACGAAGAGAGTTGAATTCAAGTGAAGTGGAATTGAGCAAAAACGAGTACAAAAATGCAAAATCCTTCAGTGATTCTGCATCTGCGGAACACTGTCCGCATATGCGACCTCGCATCTGCGAGCTGGAATGCCGCATCTGTGGAGTTAAGCTTCATTCCTTGGGACTGCATCTGCGGCAAAAATCCGCACCTGCGGAGTCGCTGGTGCGACTATTTTTTCCGCATCTACGGAGAAAGGGAATTCCACATGGGCTCGCACCTGCGATGGCTTATCCGCATCTGCGGGGTAGGCAAATCCCATGAGTTCACGCATCTGCGATTGAAGGCCCGTATTTGAGGAGCTGCACCTGCGAGGATCTTTCCGCAGTGCGGTCAACAGGCTTCTGACCTGGGCAATATTGACATTTCACATTTTCTCAACTCCAAACCTACAAATACACGACCTAGCTCATTTTTGGGATATCTTGGAACATCTTATTTTTGGAAGATCTTTGGCTTATTTTTCAGTTCATATACTAGAGAGAACAAGTTTTGGAAGCTAGGGTTCTTGCATACACACTTGGGTCTTGAAGATTTGAAGCTTTTGGTTGAGAATTTCTTACTCTTTTATGCTCATTTATTCATTTCCTTGCTTTGTATTGTATATCTAAGTGTGTAGTATTTATTTCCAACACTTGAATCTTGTTTATGAGAATATTCATGTTTAAAGTGTGGAATAATATCTTGTTGTGCTTATGTATTGAACATTTTTTATTTATTATGAAGCGAATGGTTGTTTCTTTAATTATTCTTATTCTTTGATGTTCCCAAAGGGATTAGCTAACCCTAGGACTCGCCTATTCACTTCGGATTAATTTTGAAAAAACTAACTCGGGGTTGGGAAAGATTAATTAACAAGAACATGAAGCGTTAACCCTCACTTTATAGATTCTACCTAGGGATAGGAATGAACTACTTGTTGCCATATTTCGGTGTGCTTAATCTCTTAATTATTTTAGAGATAATTCAATTAGGAAGTCTTGTTAGTCTTCGAGAGAAGCTAATATAGAATTATTATCCGAGGCTAATTAACATAAACTTGCTCATATTTATAAAATTGTGAAATATATTGGATCGTTACTTGAGTGTAATTCCCGATGCATCCATGCTTGTAGCCATTGATCATTTTACTTACTTTCTAGGTTAGTTTACATTTTCGCATTTAGCTATAATATTTTCTAAACAACCAATCTAAGTGTTTGGCATTGCATAATAAGTGATAATTCTCTTACATTCTTAATCACCTACATATTGTTCTCTGTGGGATTCGATCCCGACTCATAGTTGGGTAAATAATATTGCATGCGACCGTGTCCATTTACTTTTTAGTAGTGAATTTGGACGTCATCATGCGTCTAATCAACTGTCAAGGACTTTCAGAGGGAGTTATAGTAATTCTCGCCAAAAAGGTGTTTCTACCAACTTCCTGGTAACATAAAGTTATGTCACCGAAAAGCAGGGGGACTATCTGTATAGGGTGAAATATGATATGACACGTGGTCGTATAAAGGGAGGACACATAAAACTCAAGACAGGGATGGACGAAGACCGAACACAGCCATTCTGCTTGTCACTGGAAAGGATAACGTTCATAAAGGTGTGTTAAATGCTCTGCGCACGATAACATTTAATAGGGAATATTCTGCAGCATTAAGAGCGACGGTCCGTTACAGAAAATTTGGTATTTATGTTCACCGTTACGTATTCATCAATGACCCTCATAATTGACATTAAAGGAGGACATGATCCTAGGACTTCCTTCCTTAGAGATAGCTATAAATAGTGAGCTCAATTGTCATTGTAGAGGAGATACGAATTATCTAGCAAAACTTATACTCTATTCTATACAAAGCTTTCTACAATTCAACTTTCTTGCTTTTTGGTCTCATAATAGCTGTTTCCGAAAACCATGTTCACGGAATCATCATCTTTGTTATTTCATTTACATTATAAGGCTAAGTATCGTGTATTTCTTCAATTATTGCATTATTTCAGGATCAAATTAATTCATTTGTCTAGAAACCACGTATAAATTCAACTGTACCGTTTTACCGGTAAATAACCCCCTCCCAAAACGTTTTGTGGGATATTTATATGACCTAGGATGATTAAAAATCCATCCAATCCAATCTAAATTTGGCTGGAATAAATGGGAGCGCAGCTTAATTGGGCTCCTGGCGTCGTGCGACCCATGGACGAGCTCCTAGGTACCCTTTTTTTTTCTTCTTGTTCTCGCGCAGGCTCGCGCAATGGGCTTCAGTTTAATGTTTTGGATGAAAGCTGACTCCTCTGGCTCGTTTACCTCTCACGTGATGCACGGTCTTTAGACGAGCTGTCTTCAACTCTTGTTCTCATGTCTTTACTTTTCATTTAACATCAATTCATCTGCTTTCGTCCAGACATGTACCTACACATAGAAAAACGCATAATGAACATAAATCACATTATTAGTCATGCAATCTTCATCAAATAACACAATACATAGAATACAAATATACTAAAAAAATATGTATTTTTCTCAACTATCACTACTGTTATTCTATTCTGGTGGACCGGTGGGTCCAACTCAAGTGGCTAATTATAAGCGATTAAGCTTCCATTTTATCTCTATTTTTTAAAGTCTTAAATAAGTAATATTATACTATTTTCATAACAAACTTACCAAGTCCAAGCTCAAGATTTTGTTGCGTTATAAATTAAATACGTCATAAGGAGGAGAATTCTCCACTTCACGTGTGAAGTTGTGACCCTAATGCGCTTGCTTTTAATGGAAAAGCACGACATATGAATAGTTAAATACAGAAGTCTTTCATTCCCACAGCTTTTGAAGGAAAAAAAGTCTTTTCACACTAATAAAACTCCGTACAGATATCATATCATATATCTAATTCCTCAAATACAATAGTAACATGACATTAACAAACCCTAACAGGTTTTCCAAAGTACCCGTCTTTAGAGACAGATAAAAGAATATATCCCACCGACCACCGTACAACTCCCACACGGATTAGTTATAATTAGCATTAGTGCTAGAGAATATAATGTACTTTTAAATCTGGTATAGCATATTAAAATAGGATATTGAGACTAGGCACGAAATTAAAAAATTAATGAATACTTTTGATATATAAGTTATTAAAATTATTCTTTTAAACAAGTGTTGTATAAGTGTTCTACATGTCATTTTATTATCTCTCGGCTCTCCCTTTATAAAAAATAAAAGATATGTCAGGTGAGCCCCAACAAAACATATTTTTATTGGGCGTTCAAATAAAATCTCATATTGATAGTTGAAAAGATTGAGAAGCTATATATATGGTGCGAGACCTTTTGGAAAAAAATCGTGCAGACTTGAACGAAAACGAATAATAACACTATGTAAGCTCAACTATTTGAGAAATTTAAACAATATAGCCCTCCTCCAAAATAATAGCTAGAAATAATATATATTTTTTGTATATTAATGTATAATATACATATAATATATGTATTTTATACATAATCAGTATATATTTTTTATATATTTGACTAGCAACTGTAATTAGATTTGATCGATTGGTCAACTATGCCAAAAGCTCAAAAGTATTTTTTTCACTGATTGAGCACAACAATCATTAAGGAAAAGTCGGGATGCTAAGTTTAATTAGCAGCTAAAAAGTGAAATGTGTCCTTTTTAATCAAATTAAAAAATTATATATCATATAAAATGAGACATTGAGAATTTGAGAGTAATTGTTAACAGGATAGACATGCACCAATACTATGTGAATTCACGCAGTTATACTTATCAGTAGCGAGTGACCAGTACACATTAAACTAAAGAGCACTAACTACGTGTATGTCGGTGTGGGTACCAATAACGCTCAAAGATTGTGTCTAATAATTTATCTCAACTAACATTCTAATTTATACTCTGTAGTATTAGTACTTTTATTCTACTCCATTTAAACCTAATCCAAATTTGTGACTATGTGATACATAATGACATACACCCTTAAGGGTTTTTTGTTTTAATTGTTGAATAAACAATGCTATTTCATGAGCTGGAATATCCTATGTGGGATAAATAATACTATAATTTTAATATTAAAATATATATCGATATTAATAAATATTCATAATCAAACATCAAATAAATATAACTATATTTCATTATTAGGATCCTTATCCCGTAATCAAACGGCCTCCTTAATTAATGCTTGATTAGTGCATTTCTCGAAATATATCCTTTTTAGACTAATCACTCATGCAAACACGCTACACCGACGTCTACACGGCGAATCTTTCCTTTATCATCAATCACCAGTCTTTGGTCTTTGATAAAATAAAACAAATCACCAGTCTTGGGCCCCATTTTATAATCCAATCCCAGATCTTTCTGTATAAATTCAAAGGCCATTGCCCCCAATTTAGTCATATCCCCCAACATCCATTTCTTAAGAAAAAACAAATGACAGCACTGAAGCTTATACTGCTAGCAGCTGTGCTCTCTCTTTTCTGCTTCTCCGGCACGGCGAATTCCGCCACAGTCGCCACCAGTTTCATCAAGAGCTCGTGCAAATTCACCACTTACCCTGAAGTATGCGTCACTTCCTTAGCGGGGTTCGCACCAGCCATAAAACGTAGCCCACAACAACTAGCACAAACTGCGTTGTCAGTGAGCCTTGACAGGGCACAATCCACACAAGCATTTGTCAACAAGCTGTGTAAATTCAAGGGGTTGAAGCCAAGAGAATATGCAGCTCTTAAAGATTGTGTGGAACAAATGAGTGATACAATTGACAGGATAAGCAAATCTGTTAAGGAGCTAAAGAATATGGGGAGCGCCCGTGGGAAGGATTTTGAGTGGCATATGAGTAACATAGAGACGTGGATCAGTGCTGCTCTTACAGATGAAAATACTTGCGGAGATGGGTTCGCTGGAAAGACTTTCAATGGTAGGATTAAGGCTTCGGTTAGAGCTCGGGTTACTCATGTAGCTCAGGTCACTAGCAATGCGCTTGCACTAATCAACCAGTTTGCTGCAAAGCATTAAGCTAGTTTATGTTTTCACATTTTGAGAGTATGTGGTTTTGCCTTTTTTGTTTTCCTCTTATTCTTTGTTTTTCTGTGTTAAAGTTTTGGTTTGGGGAACTGTAAATGTGAATGAAACTTCACATGGTAAGTATAAAGTTGACAATGGAACATGTGGGCACTGGTTTTTTGTCTCCTTGACAACTTTCTTTTCGTTTCTTATTTGTTACTACAAGTTTTTTATTTACTTTATGTGACAATTGTTGACCGTATAAAGAAAAAAAGGAATACGTTTGGAATTTGTGTCTTTAACAAATATAATTTTTTTAACTATAAAAATAAGTTATTAGGAGTAAAATTTATGTCTTAAATAAGTCATAATATTTTTGTAATTATAGTAGTATATTATTAAGGTAAAACGATAATTTTGAAGTTAAATTATTTTATAGCGAACACATAATATGAAACGGTAATATGTTGAGCCCTTATCAATTGGAAGTAAAATCTAAACGGAAGATTTTTACTTTTATCAAATAGGAAGTTGCTCGGTGACATGATGGTGACATTTAATTGTCCGGGGAGACAGAGGAGTAAGTACTTCGTTGTTGAGATAACTTTGTCAATTTTCTTTCTTTTGGCTTACATAAAGGTTTTTCGAACGGATTGGTCCAAATATACAGTTGTATTATACGAAATTGAGCACACTCACCCTTCGTTAATATTTTAACTCAAAAATACTCTTACCGTCACATAGTTGGTTCATATATGTCCTTATAGTCACACAGTTGGCCCATATATGCCCTTTTCGAAACGGAATCCACCCAAACTAATTAGTTCCTTCGTTAATTGTATTAAAGTGTATTACAAATACTATTTTCTTTTTATTATGACTTTTTTTTCTTTACCCTTCTCTTTTCTTTCTTCTTTTTTCTTTTCTTCTCTTTTTTTCCTTTTTCTTTCTCCCTTATCCGATTTCCTCCATTGCTAATTTCTCCTCTATTTTTGTTATCAATTTCACTTGACAAAAGTCATGAATTCCCGCCTTCATCGAATTAACACCACCGAAAATATTTCTAAATTTTCATCTCCATCTTTTCAGAAGAACCACAGCCTTCTTGCTGGAAAGCTTTTGGTGGTGTAGGTTTGATTTTTAGGGATAAAATTACGTGAAATTGGTGACGGAAATGGAGGTTCTAGTCTTGCTGAATGTGATGGAAAATATGAGAACAGGGAAAGAATGTGGTGGGGTTTGTGATAGTAAAATTCACAGAAATTCATGCGTTTTGTCAAGTGAATTGGTGACGAAAATAGAGAATACATCAGCAATGGAGGAAATCGGATAAGGGAGAAAGAAAAAGGAAAACAAAAAAGAAGAAAGAAAAGAGAAAAGTAAAAACAAAGTCCTAATAAAAAGAAAATAGTGTTTGTAATACACTTTAATACAATTAACGAAATAGCTAATTAGTTTGGGTGGATTTCGTTTCGAAAAGGGCATATATGGATCAATTGTGTGTCTATAAGGGCATATATGGACCAACTATGTGACGGTATTTGAGCTAAAGTATTAACGAAGGACAAATGTGCTCAATTTCGTATAGTACAAGGGCATTGTCATGTAGCGAAAATTTGAATATCAACAGGTACTAACCACACGATCTCTGTAGCACTAGTCAAGTATCCACAAATGAATATACAATGTGTCTTCTACAAAACACATTCTCCTCATGTGATACAAGATAGTGCTAATATTCTCTTAAATATATAGAATCCCACATGCTCTCTAGAACTCATGACATTCCTTTCAAAATAGAATCGCAACCTTGTCTATTTGTCAAGACACAAAAATTCCATCGGGGACGTGATGATGCCTAACACCGCTTGCTAGGCAAGCCAACACTTCAATATGCATAAATAAACTTCAACAATAGCAGGAAATAGACTCAAAAAGAGAATAATAGTCAACATAGCGATACAACTAGAAAAAATCATCCTAAAATCTGGTGTCAGCGAGTACATGAGCTCTATAGAGTATTTGATCAAAACACAATATTTGAACGACTAACAGTACTAATAGGGAAGAGAAAAGTGGGTTTCACCACCTGCGAACAGAATAGCAGTGCTATCTTAGAGTCTCCAACGCGAACAGATGCCACCCTCGAGCAATCACCTCTGTCAGATGCACCTGAATCTGCACATGAAGTGCAGCGTGTAGCATGAGTACAACCCTATGTAGTCAGTAAGTAGCAAGCCTAACCTCGGTTTGAGAATAGTGATGAGATTGGCAAAGTTCGCTACTCACTTTCAACAGCTAGCAATAACAATAAGAACATAATTATTATAGCAAGGGAAAAAGCAGCTCAAGAATATCAAGTTCAACTTAATCATATTAATTGGAAGATAAGCATGGTTTCCAAATAAAGCAGTTAAGGCATATATGTTCAAGACATAAAATATCAATTAGAATGAGAAAGACACGACTCTATGCCTGTGTGATAAGTATCAAGGCTAAAATCAATGACTTCGCAGTTAATTCATCAATTAAGCACAATCTCAGCATTGTACGGGTGCCTGGCATAAAGACCCTACTAAGTGCATACCAAGTGCCTGGACTCACAGGGTCCAAAGTAACAAAGGTTATCACAGACACCGGATGGGCGAATCCTAGACCAAGCGCTGATCGGATCTAAGTCAATGATCAATATCGCTTAGCCCAAGTAGGGCTTGGCGCACGCGTTACCTCAATATCAATACCACTCATCCCAATATGGGTCCTCGCACATACGTCACCTCACTACCAATAATAACATGACTCTATAGACCTAGAACAGTCATTAATATCCTCAAGTATCAATATGCCAAACTCTCACAGTACCATAAACAAATCATCGTATGAAGTATAATAAGATGCCACAATTTATCTCAAACATGTGTCACACAATTAAGGACGCCGATAACATGTGAGGTAACATATAAAGAGTGCACAAAGATAGAGATATAACATACAAATATAATATCATGACTGAGAAATATGACTACGACTAGGGAAAATTGCTTAACATAGAAAAATAGCTCTATCATGTCTCAATCGAAAATTAATGGCTTAGACATGATTTTTAGCATGAGTAATAACTCACGTATTCAAAAAGTGTAGAAAAATATGGTATCAAATAAGCATGACTTCCAAAAAAGGAATATAAGAGCCTAGAATCTACCCAGATCATGAATAAACTCGATGCGCACATATTTGCTCGTCACCTCGCATATGCGTCAACCCCAACATGTAGCAAACATCGTAATCTACGGGAAAAATACCCTGAAGACAAGCTTAGGCAAGGTACTTATCGCAAAGTACGAGAATCAATACTCCAGAAAGGTCTTGCCTCTCGAATCGGTCTCCGACGGGTCAAATCTAGACAAAACAACTCAATAACATCAAACATGACTATAGGAACCGATTCCAAACAATAAAGCTTCGATCTTTATCCAATTTCACAAAGTCAGCCAAAAAGTCAACCTGGACCCACCTCCTGAAATCCAACAAAAGTCACAAATATCGACTAACCATTCAAATACGAGTCCAAATATACAAGTTTTATCCAAATCCAACTCTGAATCGGGGTTCAAATCTCAAATATTCATTCTCCAAAACTTCTTACGAAAACCCCAATTTATCCTTTAGATTCCATCAACCAAAAGACAAAATAAAGGATATAATCATGAATAATAATTAAATCCGAGTTAAAAACACTTACCCAATCCAAGTGGGTGAAAATCGCCTAACAAAATTGATCCAATCCGAGCTCCCAATCGCAAAGTATGATAAAATGAAGACAAACATTCGATTAACAATATTCAGCCTAGCGATTTACGCTTCTACGACAAAATATGCCGCTTCTACGACAAAAGACTCGCTTATGCGAATCCCACTAAAATTCCGACCTTCTGTATATGCGGTAAAGTTTCCTCTTCTGCAGATCCACATGCGCAGCTTGCTCTCGCAGGTGTGCCCTCCGCAAGCGTGGTAAGAGTTGCACATCTGTGCACTTCCAGCCCCATGCCTTCCTTCGCAAATGCGTACTTCTCCTTCGCAGGTGCGACATCGCATCTGCAAACCTTTCCTCCGCAGGTATGGTGTACCAGCAGCAGACCTGCCAACTAGCTCCAATATGATCCGGAACCCATCCGAAACATACTCGAGCCCCTTGGGACCCTGTCCAATCATAACAACTAGTCCCAAAATATAACACGGACCTACTCGAGGTCTCAAATCACACAAAGTAACATCAAAATCACACATCGTACCTCAATTCAAACTTAATGAACTAATCAAACTTCCAACTTTCCAACTCAAGCCGAAACACGTCTAACCAACTTGGAATGACATCAACTTTTGCGCACAAGTTATAAATCACCACACGAAACTATCCCATAGCTCGGAATCCCAAATGGACCTCGATAATAATAAAGTCAACTATGAGTCAAAATTATCAATTCTTCAAACCTTAAAATTTCTAACTTTCGACAATTAGAGCCAAATTAACCTAGGAACCTCCCAATCCAAATCCGAACATACGCCTAAGTCCAAAATCAACATCCAGACCTACCAAAACCATCAAAACACCATTTCAAGGTCATTTTCTCAAAAGTCAAACCTCGGCCAACTCTTATAACTTAAGCTTCCAATCATGGAAATAGGTGTTCCAATCACTTCAAAACATCTCCGGAACAAAACCAATCATCCCTGCAAGTCACCAAACAACAAACAAGCATAAGAGAAGTATCAAATAGGGGAACGGGGCTCAAATTCACAAAATAACTGGCTGGGTTATTACATTCTCCCCCTCTTAAATAAACGGGTTTAAAATCATACCCAGTATGTCAAATAGATGAGAATATCTACTCTGTATATCATGTTTGGTCTCCCAAGTCGCCTCCTCAACTAGTTGAACACTTCATCGAACCTTCACTGATGCAATATCTTTAGATATCAGCTTCCGAACCTATCGATCAAAAATAGCAATCGACTCTTCTTCATAAGCCAGATTCTCATCGAACTGCACTGAACTGAAATCCAACACATGTGACTGATCCTCATAGTATTTCCAAAGCATGAAACCATGAAATACCAGATGAAGTCCCGATAACTTGGGTGGCAAAGCAAGTTTGTAGACCATCTTACCCACTCTCTCTAACACCTCAAATGGACCATTATACCGAGGTCTCAAATTTCTCTTCTTCACATACCTCATCACGCCCTTCATATGCGATCTCGAAGAAGAACCTTCTGATCCATCATGAAAGCCACATCACGAACCTTCCTATCAGCATAACTCTTTTGCCTAGACTGCGTTGTACGAAGATGCTCTTGAATAAATTTCACCTTCTCCAAAGCACACGAATCAAATCTATTCCTAATAGCCTTGCCTCACTAGGGTCAAACCAACCAACTAGAGAATGAGATTGCTTACCATATAGTGCCTCATAAGGAGCCATCTGGATGTTAGACTGGCAACTGCATTATATGCAAATTCCGCTAATGGTAGAAACTGATCCAACTGGCCTCCAAAATCAATAACACAGCCTTCAACATATCCTCAAAATTTGTAATGGTCCGCTGAGATTTCCCATCCGTTTGAGGATGAAATTCCATACTCAACTCGACCTACTTGCCCAACTCACACTAAAGAACCCTCTAGAAGTGCAAAACAATTAAGTGTCTCGATTCGAGATAATAGACACATGCACATCATACAAGTGAACAATCTCTCTAATGTATATCTTAGCTAACTGTTCCAAAGTATAAGAAGTCGTAACTAAAATGAAGTGAGCAGACTTAGTCAGTCTGTCTACAATGACCCAAACAATGTCAAATCTCCTCAAAGTCTGTGACAATCCAACCACAAAGTCCATAGTAATGTGCTCCCACTTCCACTCCGGTATATCTAACCTCTGAAGTAAACCACAATGTCTTTGATGCTCATACTTGACATGCTGACAATTCAAACACCGTGAAACATAACCAACAATGTCCTTCTTTATCTTCTGACACCAATAATGCTATTTCAAATCACGGTACATCTTCGTAGCACCCGGATGAATAGAATACCGAAAACTATGAGCCTCATCTAGGATCAACTCTCTTAACCTATCCACATTAGGAACACAAATCTGGCCCAAAGATACAATACACCATCATTACCAATAATCACCTTCTTGGCTCCACCTCGCAGTATCGTATCCTTAAGGACAAGCAAATGGGGATCAACATACAGAAGAGCCTTGATGCGCCCAAACAAGGACGACTGTGACACAAGACAAGCAAGGACTCTGCTAGGCTCTTAAATATCCAATCTCACAATCTATTGGCCAAAGCCTGAACATCTTTAGACAAAGACCTTTCTACAGATGGGATAAATGCTTAACTCCACATACTCTCCGCCTTTCTACTCAAGGTGTCAGCCACCACATTATCCTTCCTTAGATGGTAAAGAATGGTGATATCACAGTCCTTCAATAACTCCAACCACCTCCACTGCCTCAATTTCAAATCTTTTTTCTTGAATAGATACTGAAGACTCCAATGATCTATATACACCTCACAAGACACGCCATATAAGAAATGCCTCTAAAGTTTGAGCGCGTGCACAATAGCTGCTAACTCTAAATCATTTACTGGGTAGTTCTTCTCATACGGCTTCAACTGATATAATGCATAGGAAATCAACCTACTGTCCTGCATCAACACACAACCAAGACAAATACATGAAGCATCACAATAGACAAGATACAACCCCGATCCTGATGGCAACACCAAAATTGGAGCTGTAGTCAAAGCTGTCTTCAACTTCTTAAAGCTTTCCTTACACTCGTCCAACCATCTGAAAGAAGCACCCTTCTAAGTCAACTTGGTCAATAAGGTTGCATTAGATGAGAAACCCTCCCTGAAGCGGTGATAGTAACTAGCCAAACCTAGGAAACTCCTAAACCATATAGAGGTAGAAGGTATGGGCCAACTCTGAACTACCTCAATCTTCTTTAGATCCACCTTGATCCTATCACTCGACACCACATGACCTAAGAATTCCATCGAGTCCAACCAAAACTTACACTTGGATAACTTAGCATAAAACTTCTTCTCCTTCAAAGTATGAAGCACAATCCTAAAATGTTGTTTGTGCTCCTCCGTACTACAGGTATACACCAATATATCATCAATAAATACAATGATGAAAGAATTCAAATAAGGCTGGAACACGTTGTTCATCAAATGCTTGAAAGTTGCTAGGGCATTGGTCAACCCAAACGACATTACCAAAAATTTATAATGCCTATAACGAGTCCTAAAAGCTATCTTAGGGATGTCTAAAGCACTAAACTTCAACAAGTGATACCCCGATCTCAAGCCAATCTTTGAGAACACCTTAGCACCCTGAAGCTGATCAAATAAATCATCAATGTGTGGCAATGGATACTTGTTCTTGATGGTAACCTAGTCAATACACATTTTCATAGAGCCATCCTTATTCATAACAAACAATACTAACGTACCCCAAGGTGAAACACTAGGCCTTGCAATTATTCCTTCAATTCCTTCAACTCTGCTTGAGCCATACGATACAGAGAATAGAGATAGGTTGTGTGCTTGGTGCCAAATCAATACCAAAATCAAAATTTTTATCGGGCGGCATGCCTGGTAGGCCTGCAGGAGGCACATCTGGAAACTCCCTCACTACTGGAATTGATTTAGTGGTGAGAGTATCAGCACTAACATCTATGACAAAAACTAGATATGGCAAACAACCCTTCTCAACCATCTGTTGAGCCTTCAAAAATGAGATTGCTCTACTAGAAGTGCAACCAAGGGAACCCTTCCACTCAAACCTCGGCAACCACGACAGAGCCAGCATGACGGTCTTAGCATGATAATCAACAATAACATGGTACGGAGATAACCAATCTATACCCAAGATCACATTGAAATCCACCATATCTAATAACTGAAAGTCTACCCTCGTCTTAAAACCACATAAGGTGACCACACAGGACCGGTAAACTCAATCCAGCATGATAGAATCCCTAACCGACGTAGATACATGAACATAGATAGCAAGAGAATCATGTGGCATATCTAGCGAAGAAGCAAAATATGATGACACGTATGCATAAGTAGAGCCAGGATCGAACAATACCAAAGCATATTTGTGGCCCACAGAAACAATACCTATAATAATAGCATCAAAAGCCATGACCTTGGTCCTCCCTAAGAACGCATAGCATCTGGCATGACCTCTACTTGACCGAGCCCCCCCTCCCCCCTAGGATGACCACGCCCTGAATGACCACCACCCTGAGCTAGCTGAGTAATTGGTGTAGCAACTGGCGTGGGAATCATAGTTTGACCTCCCTGCTGTATACCTCTGTGAAGATGGGGCCAGTATTTCCTGACATGCCCCAGGTCTCCATACTCACACCAACCTCTAATCAAAAATGACTGCGGGACCTGAGTCGGACCCCGTGAGCTATAATACCCACTAGAAGGACCTAGTACTGATGAACCTTGGACTGACGGAGTGCAGTAAAAACTCTGAACTAGAAATGCACCGAATGAAGACTACACAGCAGCTCCTCAACCGGCTGATGGTGCATAATAAGCTGGCTTACTAGAATGACCTCTCCCAAATCAACCTCGGCCTCCAGATGAGACACTATTGAAGCTACCTGAATAACGGGACCTCTTGTCCTACCCTGCATTAGCTCCCTAGTCTCACTGTGAATGTGCTCAATACGACTCGCTATCTCTGCAACCTGATGAAATGAAAATGCGAATACTAGGGTAAAGACCATCAATGAATCTCTTCACCCTCTCCTCATCATTAGGAACCAAAATAGTAGCATGATGGGATAACTCTGTAAACCTCATCTCACACTCAGTAACAGACATCTGACCCTGCTCAAGGTGCTCAAACTGCTTCCTCAGATCCTCTCTCCTTGTGCGGGGCATCAACTAATCCAAAAAGATCCTGGTAAATTGAGCCCAGGTAAGAAGAGGTGATCCCGCTGGTCTGCCAAGCTCATAAACCTGCCACCACCTCTGTGCTGGACCTTACATCTGGAAGGCGGTGAAGTCAGCTCCATTACACTTAACTAGTCCCAAGTTGCACTAAATCTCATGGCAACGATTCAAGAATCCTTGGGCATCCTCTAAAAGTGTACCATTGAAGTAAGGAGGATGCAACTTTGTGAATTTATCCAATCTCTTCAGCTCATCGGATGACATTGCGGGCCTCCCCTCACGTTGCACAGCAACAGAAGGCTGAACTCCCCAAACCGGTAACACTCCAGGGGTCTGATAACCATGGGCCACCTGCTCTGGGGTACGAGTAGCTAGAGTTTGTGCTCCTCCCCTTACCTAGAAAGTTGCTGGTACAATAGAAAATGCCCCGGCTAGAGCTAAACTCTCCAACAAACCAACCATAAAAACCAAAACATCCTAAACATCTGGTGGAACAAGTAAACCTTGGGGGACGTGAGCGGGTACCTCAGACTCAACATATCTATGAACCTACTCCTCAATGGGAGCTATTGGTGGTTCCACAACAGCTGCTCGAGTAGGGGCCCTAGCTGCAGCGTATGCTCTGCCCCTACCTCTAACCTGGTCCCGGCCTCTCGCGGCATTGGCCTTAGGGGCAACATAATCAACCAAAGAATCTGGTGTCCTCACTATATGTGAGATTATAGAAAGACAAATGTTCAATCTTCGGGATAAAGAAACACATACGATAGAGAATGAAAGAAAGAGAAGTTTATCTAATAGCCTATAGCCTCTCGAAAATAAGTATATCGTCTCCATACCGATACACACGTCTCTAATAGACTCGCTTATGACTCGTGAGACCTAAGAAATCTAGTGCTCTAATACTAACATGTCACGACCCAAAAATCCCACCGGGGCCGTGAAGACGCCTAACACCGCTTACTAGGCAAGCCAACACTTCAATACGCATAAATAAACTTCAACAATATCAGGAAATAGACTCAATAGTGGAATAGTATAAATAATTGAATTCAACATAGCGATACAACAGGAAAAAGCCATCCCAAAATTTGGTGTCAACGAGTTTATGAGCTCTATAGAGTATAAGTACAAGATTTAATCAAAATATAATATTGTCTGGACGATTAATAGTAATAACGGGAAATAGAAAAAAAGGGGACTTCAAGACCTGTGAACGAAATAGCAGTGCTAGCTCGGAGTCTCCAACATGAACATATGCCACCCTCTAGCAATCACCTATATCAGATGCACCTGGATCTGCATATGAAGTTCAGAGTGTAGTATGAGTATAACCGACTCCATGTACTCAGTAAGTTCATTTCCTTAACCATGCCAATCTAAACCACTACTAGGCCGACTCAGCTTCTTTTGATTTATTCTTGACTTGCCTTCAGAATCAATACCTCTATTCATTCGCATAACGAATCCTAATCCACACTCATTATGAGTGACCCAAATCACGAGAACACATCGTTTCAATACCCATAAGCCATTTCATTCCCTCCCCATGCAGTCTATAGTAACTCAACCTGATACACCTGCGCTGATTAGATCTTCTGTGAATCCGAAGCTATTTCTCTTCGCATGGTCATATGATGACATGCCGGGATTAAGCACTGATATTGTCTCGCATCGATTTCCCACCGATCCTACAAGACTCCCGGTCAAGCAAAAACCTAGAAAATTCAAACCTAATTTAAGTATGAGGATAAAGGAAGAAGTGACCAAGCAAATAGGGGTGAATGTGGTAAGGGTCACTAATTATACCAGCTGGTTGGAAAATATCATCCCAGTGCTCAAGAAAGACGGAAAGATCAGAATATGCATGGATTACCGAGATCTCAACAAAGGTAGGCCAACGAATGATTTCCCTCTGCCAAATATCCACATCCTCATCGATAATTGTGTGAAGCATGAACGACAGTAGTTTATGGATTATTTCGCTGGGTAGCACCAAATCTTGATGCACGAGGAAGATGTAGAGAAGACAGTCTTCACCACACCTTGGGGAGTTTACTGCTATAGAGTGATGTCGTTCGGTCTCAAGAACGCCGGTGCCACCTACATGCATGACAACCCTTTTTCATGAAATGATTCATAAGGAGATCGAAGTATATGTGGATGATGTCATTATAAAGTCTCGAAAGAGTTCAGAGCACTTGGACGATTTGAGGAAATGTTTTGAACGCCTGCGGCGGTACAATTTGAAATTGAACCCGACAAAGTGCGTGTTCGGAGTCCCCACTAGAAACCTGTTGGGCTTCATCGTAAGTAGGAAGGAGATAGAACTGGACCTGTCGAAAATCAAGGCCATTTAGGAATTACCACCACCAAAGAGCAAGAAAGATGTAATGCGTTTCCTAGGTAGACTGAATTACCTTAGTCGCTTCATAGTCTGTGAATCTATTTTCAAGTTGCTGAAAAAGGATGTTGCCATAAAATGGACAGAAGAGTGCCAGAAAGCCTTCAACAAAATAAAAGAGTATCTGTCAAATCCACCAGTGTTGGTTCCCCCTGAACCGGGAAGCCATTATTACTATATTTGTCAGTCTTGGATAATGTCTTCGGTTGTGTTTTGGGACAAGACGATGAAACTGGGAGAAAGGAGCAGTCCATCTACTATTTAAGTAAGAAGTTCACGCCATGCGAGGCCAAGTATACTTTGATAGAATGCACTTGTTGCGCTCTGACTTGGATTGACAAAATATTAAGGCATTATATGTCAGCATACACTACGCATCTGATATCTCAGCTCGACCTACTCAAGTACATCTTCCAGAAGCTGATGCCTACGAGAAAGATAGCTAAATGGAAAATTCTCTTCAGCGAATTTGACATTATGTACATAACCAAGAAGGATATCAAGGGGATTATGAGCCACTTACTACGTATTTTCCCGATGAAGAAGTATTATTTGCTGGAGAAGATATTGTAGAATCGTACCCTGGATGGAGAATGTTCATCGGTGGAGTAGCAAACTTCAAAGGAGTCGGAATTGGGGCAGTCCTGATTTCGAAATCTGGACAGCACTATCCAGCATAAGCAAAGATAAGATTCCCTTGTACCAATAGTATGGCTGAATACGAAGTATGCATCCTTAGTATCAGAATGGCAGTCGACATGAACGTCAAAGAAATCTCGGTCATAGGGGATTCCTATCTATTCATACACCAAGTCCAAGGGGAATGGTCCACCAAAAATATCAAGATCCTTCCATACCTACACTGCGTGAATGAGCTTGCAATAAGTTCATGAAGAATGAGTTCAAGCACATCCCCATGATTCAAAACGAGTTTGCCGACACCCTTGCAACTCTATTATCTATGATTCAGAATAAAGACAAGAACTATATTGACCCTATCGAGGTAGAGATTAGGGATTAACTTGCCTATTGCTTCCATGTAGATGAAGAGCCAGATAGTAAACTATGGTATCACGACACAGGAAATTCCTTGCAACCAGAGACTACCCGGAGAATGCTACTAATGGTAAAAAGTGAGCCCTCAGGAGGTTGGTAAACCACTTTTTCCTCAAAGGGGAAGTCCTGTATAGGAGACCCTAGATTTAGGTTTATTGAGATGTGTAGATGCTGCCGACGCAACCATGTTATTGGAAGGAATACATGCAGGAATGTGCGGACCCCACATGAATGGGTTCACATTAGCCAAGAAGATCTTGAGAGTCGGATACTTTTGGATGACCATGGAAAGTGACAGTATCCGCTACGTAAAGAAGTGTCACCAGTTCCAAGTTCATGTGGATTTCATCTGGGTTCCGCCGAATGATCTAAATGTGATGGGTTCACTCTGGCCGTTCGCCGCTTGGGGCATGTACGTGATTGAACCTATAGAGCCCGCCGCATCAAATGGGCATCGCTTCATCTTGGTAGCTATCGGCTCTTTCACTAAATGGGTCGAAGCATCTACTTACAAGTCTGCCATAAAGAAGGTAGTGGCAGATTACGCCTGGAACACCATTGTCTGCAGATTTGAAATACCGGAGTCTATCATCACTGACAATTTCGCTAACCTCAAAAGTGACCTCATGAGAGAAATCTGCGAGAAGTTCAGAATTGTCCACCACAATTCCACAGCCTATAGACCACAAATGAATGGGGCAGCTGAGGCAGCCAACAAGAATATCAAGAGGATTCTACGAAAGATAGTGGACAATCACAGGCAATGGCACGAGAAACTATCTTTCGCCTTACTGGGTTATCAGACCACCATGAGAACATCCACTGGGGCAATGCCGTACATGTTAGTAGACGACACTGAAGCTGTGATACCCGTAGAGGTTGAGATACCATCTTTAAGGGTCATTCAAGAGGCCAAATTGGATGACACAAAGTAGATATGGGTCAGACAGGAGCAAATCATGCTCATCGACGAGAAAAGAATGGATGAAATATGCCATGGTAAGCTATATCAGAACAGGATGGCCAGTGCCTTTAACAAGAGAGTGAGGCCTCGCCAGTTCACACCGGGGTAGTTGGTTTTGAAGAAACTCTTTCCCCACCAAGAGGAAGCCAAAGGAAAGTTCGCACAAAACTGGCAAAGCCCTTACGTGGTTCACCGAGTATTGTGGGGTAGAGCTCTAATCTGGCATAAATGGATGGAAGAATCAACACGAAGCCCATCAACTCAGACGCAATCAAGAGATACTATGTTTGAAGACAAATAGAGTTAGGTTTTTATTGTAACAGAACTATGTTCAACCTGACTTCCCACGGAGGGATACATAGGCAACCCATGTACGGTTCGGGTTCTCTCCCCCCTTTCTTTTGTAATAGAAAAACCAACTATCACTTTTGTATGTTGCTCCGGAACTACGCTGACTTGATTTTCTTAGAAAGGAATACGTAGGCAATCCTTATCGTATTCCGTCGTCTGTCGTAATCGAACTACATCTTGACCTGATTCCATTTGGATATGTAGACTGCCTAAGTCAGGCTCGGTCATCTTCATCATATTGTATCATCGTCCACGAACTACGTTCGGACCTAATTCCATTTTAGATACATAGGCAACCTGAAAGGGTTCAGTCATAACCTTAGGAAAACCTTTGTAATGCTTTAGTTTGAATTAGGGCATAGTCGGAACGGCAAGCAGGCGCGTTGTCAAAAGCATCACGGAAGATTGACATCAACGAGATAAAGTTTTCAATAAGAGATGGTAGCAAGTGAATAACTTTTAGTAACATGTCATAATCTGGAACGACGACATTTGCCTTAAAAACAAAGTGTTTTCAAAATGTTTTTTTAAAATAAAGTAATTTGTTCAGCCTACCCAACTTCGTGGCGCAACCATATTAGAGGTCGGGGCAAACCAACTCTGTGGTCGACGCAAACCAACTTCCCCACTCCCACTAAGAACTTTTCATTGAACGCAAGGTCGATAGGAAGCAAAGAAGCGTTGAGACAACACTAGAGCAAATGACAGATCCGTCACCTTCCTATAATTATCTCTCTTTATCCTTTACTTAAATTATTTTGGTACAACTAAGGCTAATCTTTGAATCCTTTGTAGGTACCTCTGAGTCAGACCACTGACACGGGAAAACCCTTTACATAACAAACGCATGCTCAAACAATTGGAGCATCCAGTACAAAATGAATCGTTGGCTTCACCAATTGAATCCCTATATATAGCCAAACCACCTATTCAGCCAATTAGAGAACCTTGTACAAATAAGCCATCGGCTTCACCAATTAATGTCCTGTATATAGCAAATCATCAGCTCAATCGATCGGAGCGCCCTGTACAAATCGAATGTCCGCTTGGCCAACCGGAGCCTTGTATATAAGCAAATGTTCACTTCGCCAATGGAACAATCCGCATCTCTACTCCGTCGCAATGGATGCCAGAATAGACGGTTGCAATGCTCGTCTTCGATGTTCTGCCAATCGATGGTTGTAACTTAGCTTCGCAGTCAACAGTATCTCTTGGGCATGCTTTTCTTTTCCTTTGCTATTGCTTTGAATATTTTGACATTTTGCTCATGCAGCTTCAGGCATGATTACAGTTTAAGTCAATCACTCCCAAACGGAAATTATTTTACATTTTTACTGCAAAGCTCTCCCAACAAGCAGAGACGCACTCTACAAATCAAGCTCTTCTAACAAGCAGAGACATTTCTCAGTGCAAAGCTCTCCCAATAACCGGGGACGCACTATACAAATCAAGCTTCTCAACAAGTGGAGATAATTTTCAAATGCTCCGACAGTTGCAGAACGGTACACATCCCGACTAACAAATCGAGTCAAGATCAAGTATCTGATCATCCTGATCCCAAATAATGGCTCGCCGACAGCCATACATCATCATTCCTGCATTATCTACATCGCATCTTAATATATTATGCATTGCAATATATGGGTATGCGCGTATTTCATTTGTTTTGCAGGAACAAACATCATAATGTGGAACGCTTTCTAAGCTGCAAACCAAACTACAATACTATGAGGGACAACAAACTCATTAGCGGGCCAAGGATCCAAGTACAAGCACAAAACGACTAGTGGAACTCAAAATTTTTAAATCCTTCAAGTCAAGCCGCAAATTCAAGCTATCACGAGTGCCCAATCCTCCGTCTCATCGTATCATCGTAATACGATACTGGGGAAGTTCCTGCGAGTATCTCTTCCTCAAAAAATGTTCACTCGAGAACTACATGAGGCCTACTCCTCGTTAAGCCCGAGGTATGTAAGCAATTCAAAGCCATGATTCGGCCCCAAGCTCTCCAAAATTCTTCCCAAAATCCTTCTAGAATCTTCCTTAACTCTCTATCCCGAAGCTCATAATCTTCATGCCACTCTTGCAATGCATGCCTATAGTGGAGACAAAATTAGTTTTGCTTCAATTTCTTTGCCCGTAAACGCTTTCATCGTCTCCGGTCAAAGAGGGGCAGCTGTTGACGGCCAATTTTGACCCTCCCTTTTAAAATTAATTTACTTATATTTAATAATTTACGATAAATATTTTGAAATTATTTTCTATCAATAAATACATATTTATGCAAATTAACTAAGTATTAATTTTGAAATTAATCACTTAGTATTAGTATTATATAATTACAAATATCCTCCTATTTTAATACTATTCAAATAATACTTTAAATGTGTCGTAAAGGTTTTTATAATTAATTAAATAAATAAATTCTTAAAATTTTGAATAATTAGATTATTATGTTAATAATTCAAAATTAGTGTTGTAATTTAGAAAATAAAGTATTTTATAAATAATTAATTTCAATAATTAATAGTATATTTGATACTTGTAATTTTACTAATTGTTTATTGGAAATTAATTAATTTTAATTAAACTAATTTTAAGAAGGTTAAAGACTAAATGGATACAATTGCAATTACACAATTAAACACAAATTGGCCACTCTTTAAATCAAAACCAGCCCAATACCCAATCCCATCTGACCCAATCCAAGTCCACCCCTCTCTTTCCAATATGGCAATCCATGCCATCACATTTGAGTCAACCGCAACATGCCAGGTCGCCCTTCCCATTCCCTCACAAAAGAAACACAACCCATCCTGGTCGTTGATTCATATCATCAACGGACCAGGATTAATTCGAGTTTTCCATTTTATTTTAAAAGCCCGTCCCGTTTTATCTCCGCTGTTGGATCACAAGAATCCATCGACCATCAAATTTTCTCCATAAAATCATTTTAAACGCCTAATTCCCAAAATAATCAGAGTTGTTGATCAAATGAACCAACGACTCCCATTTCATCTCCCATTTTAAACTTGGAGACAGCCCCCAACCCTAATCATTTCCTCCCAAGACTGGCAGTCTATCTTTCCCAAAACTCTCTCTTTTCTCACATCCCTTCAACCTCCATCAATCCTGGAACCTTGCACAAATCGGTTCAAGGTCACAAAAATCAAAACCCAAACACTCAATCTGCCTCCTATGACCGTGAATCCCACCTGGTTATTTTCTATTTCATTGTCAAAACTCAAAATCCCCAAATCTGAAATCTAGACTCAAAAACGAAAGTTTAAATAATCTGGTTCCTCTAATATTCTTTCAAATCGAACCATGCATGAAGATTTTCTCTCAACTCATCATCATTATTCATCATCCATAGGTCAGACGCAATGACCTCTGAACAATGGTGCTATGACCGGTGGATTTTCGTGTTCAATGGTCGATTTCCCATACCCAGGTAAACTCCTCACTACTTTACCTCTGTGCCCTATGATTTTACCTCTACCTTGCTATCATCACTCGACTATTATCATCTTTCACTATCTAATTTGAATCATTTGTAACCTTAAGGCATTGAATGCACTATAAATAGAGTCTTCAATGCTCTCACCTAATAGATCTAACACGAACACAAAAGTAACATTAAGATTTCATAAAATATTAGGCTCCTTATTGATTTCTAGTTTTCTTTTTGTTTCTGAGTTCTTTTACTGCTCAAGCCTGAAGCTTTGGGTTTAACGTAATTAAATTGAACTCCGGTTTGGTTCGCTGCCCTAGAAAAGGTCAGTAAAATCTCAATCTTCTCTTTTTGTTCATTTGTTTGATTAAGTATGATTCACTCTGTTATTAAATGATTGTTAGCGATGCATCAATGTCTCGACTGTTTTATATGTTTTGTTAACAGTATATAGTTATGTTGCAAAATCATGAGCTATTAGAGTGATAGTGTTGTGATAGTCTTAATGAATATTTGGTGGAATGTCTCTATTGTTAAACCTTACGAAAAGTCTAATAATTCTTAAGTTGTCCTGATATCTGCTATCTTCAGGCTTCCTTGATGTTCAGTTAAGCATTTCCATTTTGCCTTAAGTATCATTTGTGTTTATAGTAATCTATTTGAAACTTAGACTTAAACAAATGTGAGTCTGTGAGATTGTCATCTTGGCCTGGCAATGTTGGTTTATAATAGTTGAACTTATCCTCTCCTTTGGCATGCTTTTTCTTTGATTCTTGCAAACCTTTCAGAGGTCATTGACTCTTTTATGAGCTTGTAGTTATTTGATAATACTGTATGAGCATGATTTGAGCAGACCAAGTTCCTGTACCATCTCGGTATGCATTTATAAATTCATCACATGTCTGATCTAAGTCATAAGGCCTTATTCAAGTTCTGCTATTCTAATTTGTTAAAACTAAGCTCCATTATATTTGAAATCATACCCTTAACCTGCTTGACAAGTTTCCAAAGTAATAGCATCCCTACCCCTTTTGTGAGTCTATTTGTTGACACTGTTAGCTTAATGATAATGGCATTTTCATTTTTAAGATAATATGACTTAATGTTCCCTGTATAGGTGATACTGCACTCATTAGATCCTTCAGTACTTGTTTATTTGCTTTCCATAATCATGTGCATTTTCTTGTTGTTCTTATAGCTTCATTAAGTCTGCATGAACCAGGCAGACCTAACTTATGAATTTCAGATGAACTTCCTACTATTACTGATAGAGTTTAAGATCATACTTTGTCAATATGAAGCTAAAAGGTCTTAGGAAGAAGTAGTCATGTCTTGAGCTTTAGAAATAGACAAAGTTGGTAGCTTAAGCTTCTTTTATGCTCTTTTAGAGGCCTTAATCTGGAATGTTAACTTGTGACCATGTCAATAACCTTTAGAAGTCCTGACTAGGTTAGCAATTTGTATCTCTGTTGATAATTCGATTGGCAAACTTGTTGACATTCTTAGATGTTCTGACTGAGGTCATAATTCTATAACCCTTGTTAATATATTTGGATCTCTAATTGCAACTGTTAGTCCATAATCCTGTTAATACCCTTTAGAAGTAATGATTGGTAATGGTATCCCTGTCATCATTTTTTAACGAACTCAATTAAAGTGATTAACATATTTCTCTGTTAATACCCTCAGAGGCTGTCACTAAGTACTGATAGTATACATACATGCTAGAAATTAAGAGTTGGTTATGAATGGAATGTATCTATACTCATGTATTTCATAGATTTAAATCATGCAACTATATTATCCTTTTGGTTTTTAATCTCAAGTATTTGGTTTTCTGACTGTAGTATGTTAATACAACTGCCTCCATAAGTGTTTGTTTCACGACCCAAAATCCAACTAGTCATGATGGTACCTAACCCAGCCCGCTAGGTAAGACAAATAGCACAAATCCTATTCAAATTAGATTTACTGAGAGAAATAATGATAATATACTGAAATTTTATACAATGCATTCCCAAGGACTGGTAGTACAAATTATGAGCTTCTAAGATTTAGAGTTTACAAAGCTAATATGAAATAAATACATCATATGTCTAAATGTACATAAACGGATTTTCATAAGTCTAAAACTACCAAGAACAAGAGGCAGCTATAACCGGAACACATGTACGTCTTCAATGCTAGCTCTCGCCGTACACAGCAACATCAACATTCAAAATCTACACGCAAGGTGCAGAAGTATAGTATGAGTACAACCGATCCCATATACTCAATAAGTAACAAACCTAACCTTAGGTTGAAAGCAATGACGAGCTTGTACAAACGGTTGGAATCCAACACCAATGGCCAACAACAACTCATAAAAATATAATAAAAGTAGTACAAGAACAACTCAAAGATATGATGCTCAGCTCGTCCACAGTTACGAAAACAAATAGCCATGTTTCTCAAGTGTAACAGTAAAACCCAAATCTTTCACCGAATTCACCAAAATGTGAATATATCAGAAAACTGCCATTTTTCCCAAAAACATTCAACAACAGATAAAATATTCCAATCTCAGATTTACATGAGGAAAGTACATCTCTATGCCTACATGTCAATATGCATGTGAAGTCATGAATGTCACAATACCGTGTAGCATGAGGAAATGCATCTCAATGCTTGTATGCCAAGTATACATATCAATGAAATGCATCACAGTGATGAACTCATGTACTCACACTCTTAGAGTACTCAATCTCATTGTCTCGCACTCCCACTCATATGCTCAATCCATCAGCACACTCAGTCACTCAGCACTGTACATTTCCTGTTGCGACGTGAAGCCCGATCTAATCAATAGTAATAAAGCATATAAGGCCTGTTGCGGCATGCAACCCGATCCACATATAGCCATAAATCTTATTGCGGCGTGCAATCCAATCCAGATATAGCCATAAGGCATGTTATGGCGTGCAACCCGACTCACATATAAATCACTAATACCCGCTGCGACGTGCAGCTCGATCCCATCTGGAATAAATAACACTTGTTGCGGCGTGCAGCCTGATCCCATCAATATCACTCACAATCCGGTCCTCAGCCTCAGCTCAGTCATCAATCTCTCGAGCTCACAAATCTCATGCCAATCAGCCCAAACAATGATAATGTGATGTGACAACGATGATAACAGAGATTGAGATACGATATGCAAATGAATGAATATGACTGATTATGTAATTACAATTTAAGCAAATAACTCAACAACAAAAATGACCTCAGTGGGTCCCAATAGAACAAGTACATAGCCTCAACATGATTTCTAACATGGATCATAGCTCAATTGTTCTAGCACATAGGAATTTCATGGATAAAAACAAGATAGAATACTACACGGTACCACAGAATCATCTGAGTCATAGTTCACACGGTGCACACCCACACGTCTGTCTCCTAGCATGTGCGTCACCTAAACACCAAACACATAACACATATATTCAGGGGTTCATACCCTCAGCACCAAGTTTAGAAGTGTTACTTACCTCGAACAAGCTGAATCCAATATCGAGCAAGCCAAACAATACTCTATAAATGCCATCCCGCGCATATCAACCTCCGAACATCTCGAAACTAGCCAAAAGCAACTTAAATACATCATGTAATGCCTAAGGAAACATACCCAATCGATAAAGATCAAATCTTTAATCAAAAGCCCCAAAGTTAACCAAAAGGTCAAACCAAGACCGCATCTCGGAACCCGATAAAACTTAGAAAATCCGACAACCCACTCGATTACGAGTCTAACCATACCAGTTTTACTCAAATCCGACTCCGAACCGATGTTCAAAACTAAACAATTCAGTTTATGAAATTTTTGACTAACCCCCCC